>OX578143.1:147233033-147295533 GCA_951213105.1 Amaurobius ferox
TTATTAATATATCTTTATACAAGCAATGTATCAAAAGGTTTTATTTTGGGTCATACAAAGTTATTTACGAAACTAAACGGTGGAATTAATGTGTCGATTATGTTGTCATTTTAGTAAAATAACCTTTATTTGCCACCTGTACAGAAAAGTGGCTCACACAAAAGATGCAAAACCAATATGCAATAAAATTTGTTAAATATTCTCTTATTACGCTATTGTCTTCTTTAAGATCAGTAATAGATAACAATAGAATATATAACATTAACGTCCATTTTGGTGTTTTTAATTATGTTTTAAGGAAAGTGGCTCTATGTTAGTTAACACTATTAAATTTCAAATGTGTTAATGTATGGTTATAAAAAAAATATATTGCGTCTTCTAGCTATATTTCCGACAAAATGCTTTATGGGCTCAGTACATGACTTCTCTATTTATGAAAATATTTTGATATTTTAAGAGAACAAACACAAAATAAGGGCTGTTTTATAACTCAACATTAGGAGAAATCTTTAATCAACATTAGGAGAAATCTTTTTTATGAGAACATAAAAAAGATTTAATGTTCTCATTTAAAAATGAATAAATTGTAAGGAAATCATTTGATTCTTTTGAGAGATACCGTATTCCTTGTGAAAATGAGACACATCTATCCAGGTTAAAAGTACTCATTTTCTGTGGGTATGATATATCCCTAAAGAATCTCCTTTTTCAAAAATTTTCTCCTCCCTCCCTTCCAAACTCTTTGCTTAAAAATAATAAAAAAGGAAAAACCACTCCATTCAAAAATAGAAAGTTGTATCTAAAATGTACTGTGATATCAAATCGTGAAGCTATAATATTTACTTTCTCTACCATACATGGTACCGTATAGGGAAAATATTAAAATCGTGTCGAAAATCGCAACTCAAATTTTCGACAGATCTATACGTTTCGAGCACTTTAGAGCCCGAAAATTTTTTATTGTGATGTCTGTGTGTGTGTGTGTGTGTCTGTAATGTATGTATCCACTCTAATTAATGGACTCAATTCCATGGTTGTGCGTTGCTTAAATTTTCCTCTGAAGGCGACCGTTTGTTGTTGTTTTGAAAATTTAATGATCTTTCATATGAAAAAACCAACCACTAGTTTTCGGAGCAAGAATGTACTGAAAACTACTATGAACGTGCATAAATAGTCGCAAGCGTTTTAATAGTGTGGGTCCCTGAAACTATATAAATAAAATTGAAAATTACTGTCTGTCACTATGTGTATGTGTTTGTCTCATCATCATGGGAAAACGGATTCACAGAATTTCATGAACTTTCTTCCTTGAAATAGCCCCACATAAAATGGAGTTTCTAGAACAAGGGGTTTTCGGAATATTAATAAACAAGTAATATGAATCATGCCTAAAGCATTGATTACGAAACACTTTCCAATTGCAATGAGATTTTATTTAAACATCTCTAAAATGCGATACATTCAGAGGTGATATATTTTAAATGATCACAGTACTATAATAATTTATTATATTTGAAAACTTAAAATTTCATCGAAAAAAACGTATTCATATGAAGTCCTTGAAATAGACATCGTCTGGCTCTTTATGTAAAAGCGGTTAATATTTCAATCATACACTTTTATTCCAGATTCCAGAGCTAAATAATTTTGCGTGAATAAAATTCACTCAACTCATCTTACAATCGCTTGTTTACATTCTGCATTCCTTAAAATGAAGTGTTTCGTTGTAAAAATAATCAAAGTTGGATGATTATTTAAACTCCAAAATAGTATCATTGAGTTGGCGCGGAATATAGATGCGCAGAAAATACGCAAAAATAAAGCGGTTTTAGAACGGATGCAACAACACTCAATATAAATTTAAAATAATGTTTAAAATCACGATTTTTTACTTTCAAAAGAAGATGGATGCCATATTTTATTTTGAAGTGAGTCATTTGCTCTCATCATATTATATGTGTGAACTTATTAATTTAATTTTTATTTAAAATCTACCGAACATATTTTGCTAATTTTTTTTTATAAATTTTATGGGATAATTTGAATATTTTTTAAATTTCTCAAAGCAATTTGTGAATTTTAACGTTGCTTAAAAATGTTTAAAAATTAGGTCCCATAGGATTCAATGTATTTCATTTTTTCAACCCGAATTCAATCCAAAACTGATTGAGTAATATAAACATTTTCATTTCCATATGCCCACAGATCGTCTGAATAGTATACAAAATTGTCATTTTGAAAAATCATTTCTACGGCAGTTATCGTGTGAACGAACAGGCAGACAGAATGACCAAAGTCATAAACACTTTTCAACTATGTTGTAAATTGTTAAAAACGAACCTCCCATAGAGATAGCATTATATCAGACGATATTTTTATTGCTACATAAAGATATTATTTGAGAAAAAGATATCATGTTGCTTAGCAACGGAGTTCAATCCAAGTGTTTATACAGAATACGACTGTGTTAAATATTTTTCGATTTGAATAATAAAAAAATTTCTGTTTGAATAATAAAAAATTTTTGATTTGAATAAATTTTTCGATTTGAGTAATCAAAAATAAATTTTATCGGAATTGCATTTTGGACTGAATATTAATAAAGCTGTTCGGCTTTATATTATGGAAAACTTCTTAGTATTTTCAATTCCTTACGTCATTGTTTTATTTTGGCAAATATATTTCAAATTCATATATTGTATTTAGCCGATGGTTGAAAGGGAATAAAAGTAATACGGTATATCCTCTAATACCATTTTTGTGCTTTCATTTTGTCATATATTGCTTCAATTTCATATTTTTTTTATAAATTTGCTTACAAACAAAATCAGGGTGTTTTATGCTTTAGATTTGCACACAGAGAAAATTTTATGTAGCAATAAGAGAAATTCTTATACTTCTTTAAAGGATAATTAAATTAAATATTATAATAGAATGCTTTTTCATATTTTTAAACGGAACCAGAGATCTGTTGTTCTTTAAATCTGCCTGTGAAGATAGTTTCGTATAACGAGAACACAAATTCTAATACTTATTTTTATGAGAATTCAAATAAATTTTAAGAGAATATTTTGAATAACAATACCATTTAGAGTACTATAGAAATATTTGCACATAATTGTGAAAACATAATATAATTCACATGCATAATATATACACACGGAAAATATGATAAAGATCTTTATATTATATTATCCGTACGAAGAACGAGTATAGTGGTAGTCAAATCTACTATGAATCATACTCTTAAAATATAATTTTAAAATATTTAAAAACATATAGCTCTTATACTCGTATAGGGAAATTATCGAGATCATGTCGAAAATAGTAACTCGAGTTTTTGACGGATCTACTCGTTTTGGGACTTCCAAAATACGAAAAATCTATTTTTAGTGTGTGTGTCACTAATTGACCCAATTTCATAAAATTTTATAGGTACGTCACGTGTGGGGTTACCCTGGTGCTGATTAGATTTTAGTACAATTTTGGAAAATAAGAACTTGGATTTTTACTTGCCTTATATACATATAATGTATAAGGAAAGTATTATGATTCGAGTTTTCGACAAGAAAGCACGTTTCAAGCATCCCTGAACACGAATCAGATGTTTTTGAGATGATGTCTGTATATGTGCGTATGAGTGTGAAATTGTGTGTGTGTGTGTGTGTGTGTGTGTGAAAGTATGTGTGTGTGTGTCAGTGAGACTGTAGAGACGATAACTGACGAACAAATGGACCGATTCGAACGAAATTTGGTACAAAAATTACAATCCATGAATACTGCAAGTCTATTGTTTTTATACGCAATCGAATGTTCAGACCCCCCCCCCCCTCCTAAATTTTCGAGTGAAATTTTGAAAAAATCATCAAAAAATTGAAACATTTAATAAGGTTACGCAAATAATTATTTTTTAAGTAATTTTTTATTAGAAAATGATTGAGATAGAGTTTATAATGCTAACGTGAACCGTTCTCCTGATATTGCACATTTAAAAAAAATATCAAAAAATCATATAAAATAAAGAAAATATTACCTATTGTGAAATATGTTTACTTTACATAAGTAATATCATGCGATAAATTGGGTGACATCATTCTCATGGATCTAGCTAGTTCCATTCATGTGAAACGATAATTTATGTAATTCTTTTGTGTTTGGACGCTAATAGTCATTTATCTGCTACAAGAATAACTTATATCTGCGTCCATAACTCTTGGCGGAATTTCGGTGGAATGAAAAGTCGCCAACTTGGCGACGTTTTAAATGTTGCCAAATTAACGAAAATGTCGACAAATTAATAAAAATGACGCAAAATCAATAAAAATGACTACTAGATGATGAAAGTTCAATATCTTAAAAAGACCATAAGCGTAGACACATTTCTTCGTCCGTCAGTAACGTTTGACGAGAAATTTAGCTGGATGTCGCCAACTTGGCGACTATTTCAAATGTTGCTAAAATGACAAAAATATCGCCCAATTGATAAAAATGGCGGCAAATGGGAAGTGATTTCTCCCAAATTCTGAGTTCCGTCATATGGTCTCCCAAACTCTGATTTCCGTCTTACCTTCTAGTATATAAGAAATACTCTTCTCTCCGTTTGTCTGTAACACTTGGTGATGCATTTGGCAAACTAAACGAATCAGTTAGCAAATTATTTCCAGTTTGGCGATAGTTCGCCCCCAGATTGACAAAAATATCGTCCAAATTGCAAAAATGACGTTAAATGAATGAAAATGACGTCTCATGAATGAAGTAATTATTAATGTATTTTACTATATGGACTCTATCGCTTATTGAGGTTGCTATCCATATGGATGACTGTTTATTTAGCGTTGCGCGAAGTTTAAGTTAATTGAGTATTTTCAAATAGTCCCACAGGTTGCCATCCGGAAAATCGCCCAATGTACAATTCAACGATAAGAACACAGCACCGTGGATCTTATACATTATTTTTTGACTACAAAACTAGTAAGTTTATTGTATTATATAAGAAAAGTCATGTGTTGCCCACATCAGATTTTTTTTGCAAAATGGCCCGCAAGAACCGTCAAAATATGCGTTTGCTCAATTGGAGTTATTAAATGTTTGTTTTATGCGTAATTTTTCTCGATAAAAAGAATAACATCAACCGTTTTACTCTAGCACTAACCATTCTCGAATTTAGTTTTTTAGCACTTTCGCTACACCATTTTCAAAAATAAGTCCAGTTATCCAATGAAAACGAACATTAAATTAAAGGTGCTATTTAAAATAATTATTCGTGTTATTTTGTGCCATTAAACTCAGTTAAATGCATTTTTGAAGAAATAAAGAGAAAGTGAACATGAGTCTGTAGGGAAAGTCATGTGCTGCCCACATCAGATTTTTTTAATTTTGAAAGTAATAGAGACCGATTTTAAGAATTGTCATAAAATGCAATCTCTGAAACTAATTGTAAGAAGTAAAATTCTTATCAAGAAATGTATAAAAAGTATAAATTTAAAATCAATAAAATTCAATCAGATTCTGCAAGTCATAAAAAAGATCACGCAATTTAAAATATATTGGTTATGATTTATTTTTAGTTTCTTTCCTTTACTTTTTTTTTGGTACATTATAAGTAAAAAACTTTCCATTTTTTTTTCGATATGACTTTTTACCGTTACTCCGAATTGATATCATTAGTAAAGCCATTTTTTTGGCGGATAATAAATTATAAATTTGCATATTGATCTGTCCTGTGCTATTTTCGTTTAACGTCGATTTTGTTCGTAGATATGTATGAATATCAAAACTCACTTTTAAATGACTCGTTTAATTTGAGATTCCGGTGATGTAAAATCCCACGGTACGAAATTAATTATAATGAAACTTGAAAATGATGAACTGCGAAATCTTTATGAAACACTGGAAAATGCCAGCAAATGCCTGGGATAAAGTAGTGATGAATTAAATTCATTTAACATTTTTTTCAGAAAGCATAGTCGGGTCCTTTCCGGCAACCCCGGAGATAAAATTAGCTGCTGTGCAAACCACATGTGATAAAATGGTATTTTGTATGTATTGTTACGAACGTATCCTCTAAAATTGTGAGTGTATACGCAGGATGCAAGAACGAATCCAAATTTCTGGGTAATTTACATTTATTCACAGGCACAAAGTAAGCAGGGACATTATACAATCAAACAGTACTTAAATGCTCCATTTCTCAGAATTAGCGATATTATTCACAGAATGTTGACGAAAGTCATTTCACAAATCAGCCACTACTATTCTCAAAACATTGACAAAACTGACAGTCCAATATAGCTCGTGTCACGTCCATTCGTTAACTCCACACCAACAGAATGTTTTATAGTCTCTCCATAGAAACCCCATGGAAATATCTATGGAAATCTCTGTATTTCAAAGAATAATCTTTCTATCGAGAAATTTCTGGAACATTCTGGAAGTCGCAAAAATGGCGATAAAACGCCCATTCTGGAAACCCTTCTTCTAATTGGAAAATTATGGCAACCCTGGGGCACGTCATGCTGACGTCATGCACTGTATTAAGGCTCCTCTATATACGAGCTGGCTCGTCAAGCATATTGAAGTCTACCGAGGCCGAAAGCGTAATCCATTAGCATCAGCTTTATTCGTATTTTCACTTTAGGAAGTACAATTGAAATAATTTTGGGTGGGTGTTCTGCACCAAACTTCTCTAAACATACTTGAAAAAGGTTTAGGTACTTTCGCTTTCCCCGAAATGAAGAGGGAATAAAAAATGGTTTATAAATAGCCGGCAGAATTATTGGATAGCCGGAACAGGAGCATACCTGTGAAAGCTAAATTTTCCAATATTCTAATTGAAACTTCCATTTTTATATAAAGTATTGTTTTAAACACTTATTTTATAATTTAGGTAACTGTAGTATGTATTATTACTGAATTTTATTTGTTATAGTCTTACCTTAGTAAACGCGGTTTATAGTCCTGAATGTGTTACCCTCCCTTCCAAACTTAAAAGTATAATTGCTTCAAATTATATATATATATATATATAATAAATAAGATAAAATTAAAATTAAAATTAAAATAGTTATACTAATTTAAAACATGATCAGTGTCATACCCTGGTTAGAAAACAATACGGAAGAAAATTAATTAATTATGATATGATAGGAAATATCAGACAAAAGGAAAACAATGCTACCATAAAAGACAAAAAGATCTAAATTTTAAATATGAATAATACACATGAATTAATCAACATTCAAGAGCGAAGCATACTAATCAAGTTCAAACAACAAAGGATTATCAAAATCTGGAGGCTCAAAATATTAAAATGACAAAATAAGAGAAATGATACAATCCGAAAATATGAAATAGGATAGAAGCTCTGTGAATCCAGCTTATCAAGGATCTTTGCATCCACAGAGGTTCCAAATGTGTTTCGCTCAACGATACAACCACATGGCCGAAATAACGTCAAAAGATCCGACACATTTCCAGACAATAACATTAACGAAAATAACAAAAATAAGCAAAAGGAAATTGGAAGGAATATAATGAAAGTGCATTAAGCAAACATATAAGCAATCTAACCAACAATCCACAATGATTCAGATAGAATTAAAGTCTTTCCTTTCTTCACCATTATACAAGACACATTTTCGTTGCACTAAACAAAGTATTAGGAAAGAGTACAAGAGAGCACCATCTGATGTGAATTATAGGAAATACTTCTGCATGTTTAACCAAAGGACTATACAAATTTATAAGTTTCAAACCCAAAAATTAGAGATATAAAGATAAAATAAAAAATAAAAAAAATAAATAAAAAAAAATATATATAAAATAATTAAAAAAAAATAAATAAATAAATAAATAAATAAAATAAAAAAAAAATTAAAAAAAAAATAAAATAAATTTTTTTTTTTTTTTTTTTTTTTGCGCAATAAACTAAGTAATAATTAATAATTAACAATTATATAATATGTATCCAAATCTTATTATTAAGAAAATAAAATATCAAAGAATATTTTAAAGTTCAAAGTATACAATACCAATTTCAAATTAGACTAAAACAATAAATAATATATTATAAATAGTATTCAAAATTTCTAAAGTGATATTTAACAAAATTAACTGGATATGATTCATTCTTACAGTATCGAAATAAATCTGCAAGATGGTTACTGTATTGTGTATTTTCACATAACCTAAAAATCCTATGAAATTGATTTATTAAAATATTTTTATATACCTGTTTACTCATACATGAGTTAAAATTGATTATCTTGTGAATTTTAAAAGGAAAACTTTTTCTTTTATTATAAATGTTTGACAAAAATGAATATTCATTATCAAGAGATAGAGTTAAATCTAAGAAATTAACGCTAGACGAGAAGTTGCTTTCGTTTGGTAAAAGGGATAGATTTGGAGGATAAAAATCAAAATCTATATCATTTGATGAGGGAGCTATTTTAATGAGAATAACATCGTCAATATATCTGTAGAATGTATATGCAGAGTTTATAAAATTTGACTCGTAGAAGTGTAGATAGAGATTTGCGAGAGCTGAACTGGCAGAGCCACCCTGTGGAACACCCTTAATTTGCATATAAATTTTATTGCCTTGCATCAAGTAATTATTAAAAATTACACACTTGAGAAGGTGGTGCACGAAAGAATGATCTATATTCAAATTTTGTCTATTATAGAAAGATTTAATAATATCCCAAGTTACTTTATATAGATCTTTTATGTCAATATTGTTGAAAAGGTCCTTAAAGTCATACGTTTTAAAACCCAAAATATTAATCGTATCCAACTTTTGAATTAATTGATAACTGTTATTGATAATATGAGAAGTTGAATTATCATTTATATTACAGAAGATTTTATTAAGAATAACCAAAAGAGATTTACTAGCGACAGTTGCATAAGATTTATGTCCTATAGTTACAGATCTAAAAGAGATAGGATTTTTATGAAATTTTGGGATCATGACAATATAAGGGAATCTTAGATTGTTGCAAGGTAATTTTAATAATTTATGAAAAGCAATAATTTTCTTAGATATGGATGTTGCTGAAGAATCAATTTTTTTAAAAATATCATTGTGATTTAAGAAATCGTTTAAGATTTGTACATAATATTTTTTACATATGATGGCGTAATTGTTGGCAGCTTTATCCACATATGTGATGACAAATTGTGATTTTAATTCATTAATTTCCTGCTTCAAGTTTGTATAGTTAAATGTAGGTTTAGTTATAGGCAAGTTACTTAAAAGATGTTTGATGTTTGTCAGAATGCTAACCTTCCACATATCGAAAGCTTCAATAGGATAGTTTTTATTGCAAGCAATTTTGTATATGAATTTTTCTAGATCAATATTTAGTTGTTTAATTAAAAGAGAGTGATTTAATGTATATATATATATATATAAATTTATATTAAAGATTTATTCATGTTACACCAATATATTTCAAGTTTCATACACTTTATTGCATTTTTAGAGTATAATGAATAATAAAATTGTAGAATCCTACTGCTAACAAATTGTCGGCAAGTGGAAATCTTACAACATATTATAATAATTATGCAAACATAAGCTAAAACAGTAAAAAAATCGAAATGCATTTATCATAAAGGATAATGAATGATCACATAGGATTTTTTTACTAGAAACTGATAGAAATTATGTCTGAATGACACGAATTTACCTTGGAACGGCACTGATATTTTCATCGCCAAGAAGATGATTGGCGCCAAACATTCGATGGCACTGTGTTTAGAGGATCCAGTTTAGAGAATTCCCTCAATATTATCTTTTAAAGTACTTCAATTTTTATGCATCATCATAAATATATATTTAAAAAAACAACTTTTCATTATTTAGTACAGGTATTTCAAATAATTCAAAGTCTTTCTGAGTTCATAATAAGACCCTATGTTATTCTATATAATGTTAGAACTGTAACAGATGTAAAATAGAAAATATACAGCAAGTGAATATTAATAAGAATGAATATTAATAGGATAGGATTTTTGCAAAAAAATAATAAGAAAAAAAAAATGTCCATCTATTTGTTAATCTGCTTATAGAGTGAGAATCGTGTTTTTGATTCTTGTTAATATGTGTCGCGTAATTACAAATGTCATTCCAATCTAATTCATATTTATAAAAATATAACTCAATTGTACATTTGTTAATATTATCAAATATACCTGTAAAAATCAATATTTGGAGCAAGTGCTAAAACCGCCAAATATAGTAACCCATATATTTGTAGAAACTTTACTGGGCTTCAATATGCCTGTAGTATAGGAGCTCTTCGGCTGGCCTTCGAGCAGATGAAAGAGAAGGCGCCAAACGGCACATTGTGCGTTTGCAACAGTATCGTCTGCCCAAAATGCCCGGAAATCTAACAACGTTTTCATGCTAAATGTATCACTGCTTCCCATAACAACGGACACATTGAAACGTCAGTGGAAATGGCCAGTGCATATCATCCGGAGAACTGCAGTATGACCCCAGTAAAAAATAACGCGGCAGCTTGAATTTTGAATTTCTATTTGGCACAACAAAATATACTTATTCGTTTCGAAAATTTTCCGCGTTGTAGCTGCAATTTGAATTTCTCACTCGTAATTCAATTGTAGTGTCAAGCGAATAATATGTCCACAATATATTAAAGTGCATCTTCTTCGTTACTGTTGACGGTATATAAACGTAACATTCTGCCTCCCTCTTCCTTAAGTTTTATGAGCCCTATTTTGCTAATGTGGGTGAAAATTCATCCATGATGTAAATTGAGAAAATATTTAATGTTTATCCTATACATATTTTCCTTTTAATTGGAACAAATTGTAAAATATTTTGTTAAAACAAGAACAGAATGAAATACAAAAAACATTTTTTCGTTTTCATACACTACTCGACATAAAAAATGCAACACCATGAAGCTCTGGCCGTATAATTATGAGACGTGCAAGACAAATGCAGCTGCCGATGTATACAAATGATGTAAAATGCAAGTAGGTCACTTGATTAGAGTGCGGAAATAAATGGTTGGAAACGGCAGATGAGCCAACAGTTGTTACTGTCTGTCACCTACGGAAACTCGTTTTCCGAGCTGTTTTTCATTTCAGAATACACGTGTTGTTGAAGAGATGGCTGTAGACGACGGCGACGTTCGTTTCAGCATTTGCAGTATCATGCGAGGGGTTTCATTTTTGGTCTACGTACGGCTGGGTGGTCGTACCGGCGTATCGCCGTTAAAACACGCATAGATGCGCCTACTGTGCAAAGAATTTGGGAAAGATGGATAGAAGAAGGACATGTGAATCGTCGCAGTGGTACAGGTCCATCCAGACGTACGTTGGCACTCGTTGATCGACGCAGTCGAAGGCATGCGGTAATGGTCCTACAAACGACGATATTCTGCAGAATTTCTAGGGCACATTAGATATTCCAATACCAGCGAAAACAGTTTCTGGACGATTGACCGAAAGCGGCTTGCACTCAAACCGTCCTTTACGAAGCCTTCCATTGACGACAAGACACCCACTTGAGAGATTGCAGTGGTGTCGGGCCCGAGCCTCTTGGACGACTGAATGGGACAGGGTAGTGCTCAGCGGTGATTGTCGGTTATGTTTGTCGATTGACAGTCGCCATGTGAGAGTCTGGAAGCGACGTGGAAACAGATCCAATCCTGCTGCGGCTATTGAACTTCATGCTGCTCGATAACGCGGCATCATTGGCCATTGGCTTCGATAGTCGGTCACCTCTGGATTGTACCAGAAGCACAATTACGACACGATGATATGTGGATGAGGTGCTACGAACGGTTGCACTACTCTACATTTAGCGGTTGCAGAATGCTGTTTTGCAGCAAGATAATGCGCAATCGCACACGACAACTATAAGCAGACAAGCCTTGCAAGTTATCAGGGTGCTTCCTTGGCCTTTGCTATTCCCAGATCTCTCACCCTTCGAGCATGTACGAGACGTGATTGGCTGTCGTTTGACAGCCATGTCTACGCCTCAACCAGAGGACGACCTGTGGAAGATGGTGGACAGCATAGGGTCATCCACTCCTCAGGAAACTATCCGCACGCTTATTGCAACTGTTCCTTGAAGGGTTGCTGCTTGTAGCACCGCAAGATGTGGTCCTACTGCCTACTGATCACGCTGTCTATGCCTTTACTGTATTGTATTTATTTATATATGCCATCTCTGTCTATTTGTCCCTTATCATCACACTCTATACGTTCTTTTATGGTGTTGCATTTTCTGTGTCGGGTAGTGTATAAAAGGCAGCAGTTATTACATACCGGTAACATTAATTAAAACTATAAAATTGTTGGGGAATGTTCACCCAGAGTAACAGTAGCGCTTGAAAAAGATGAGTAACAGGATAGAGGTAATTGCTATTTATAATATTGACATACAACTAAATTATTATAATACTGTTTTTCTCTGAAACAAAATGCGTTTCTTTTGCAGTAGGCTTTTCGAAACTCATCCATCTGTGATGTATGAGCGAGCAGCGACACGGTGCATAAAAAACGTGTAATGGATGACTTCGAGCGGGGCTGAACTCCGGGACAACGCTGCATGATCCGTCATCTGTCTGGGGTCATTTTGGCATAAAATGAATGATTTTCCTTTTTTTAAGCTGAATAGAATATTGACGTGAAATTCGATTAGCTCACATGTTTTATTCTGAGACAATGTTTTTGGTTTATAAATGCGATTTATAGCGATCTAAGTTATTTTATGAAGAATATCAGTTAAAGTTTGATATGATATATCCACGTTTTTATAGTTGGAATATTTTGTTAAATTTTCACATATAGTCTGATTTTTTTCCAATCATCTGCATAATTTATTCAACAAGAATAGACTTGAAAATTGCTTTAAGAACATATTGTAATCTTAAAAACACATTTACGATGTTTTTGCTTTCTCTACCATGCATAGCATAAGTAATGGAAAAGTATGGCGATGGGGTACAAACAATCAACGCAAATTTGGAAGGATTGACGCTATTTGAACATATCCGAATACGAATTAACAATTTTTTAATTATCTGTGTGTGTGTATTTGTGCATAATATACGAAACATACTTAAAGAAATCGAATGTAATGTTTTACAATATCCATGAATGTCTGAGGTCTATTGATTTTTAAAGGGAACGAACCAGAGAACAAACATTTTCTCTCGAAATTTACGAAAACGTTTTTAAAATCAGCGGTTACTTCAGCCCGATGAAGACGAAATGGTTTTACGTCAATAACTTTTTGTAAAATAAAACTTCACAAAAGCTCAATAAGTTGATTCGATCTTATGGGACTCATTTATATCATCAAAAATTGGTATCACGTCTGCATTCAATAAATAAAATCAAGGACAAAGCGCCTTTAAAACGAAAGGTCTTTTATTTGAAAACATGCTAAAGGATATACAAAACATATATTAAAAATATAATACATACAACAAATATACAAAACATATATTAAAATTTTAATATATGTTTTGTATGCATTTTAGGGTGTTTTTAAATAAAAGACCCTTTGCTTTAAAGAATCTTTGTCCTTGATTTATACTCATTTATATCGCTTACAGGTTTTCAAAACGTATAAAATACTCGCTAACTGTTCATAGAAAAAGTGAAATCTGGGCACTCCGGCGATAGACTTCAGGTCAAACTATCAAATTATTTTTCTAATTTGCTTTTCGGTATATAAATTAAACTTACCTGACGAAATATTACATTCGATTTAGTTTATAAACTTTCCTGGTAGCACATAAACACGTGCTTGAATACGTGTATTGTCATCTATTTTGTTCAAATCTTACCCATCGTTAGACATCTTCAGAATCCCCAAGTTCATTTAACCTTGTAATTTAAAAGAAAAATTAAATATCACAGCTATAATAATGACACCTATATTTCACGAAGAAGTCAGTCACTAGATAGAGCTGCTCCAATTGTGACATTTTAAGTATTGCAGTTTTCTCACCCATTGGAAAAACGAAGTAAAAATACTAAAATATCAAAATTATATCTATTACGAAAATTAAGAACTCGATCCAAAACAAATATAGACACTTGAAGGAATTTCAAAGAGTTACAAATTCGTACTCATTGTTTATAGCTAGTGCATTTTAGTGTTTCAGATATAATCATTACAATTTTGAAAAACGGAAGATTTTTAATTGTCTTAAACTTGACAGAACGATCCTTCAAAAGTTATAAAAGTTTTTTTAGGAATAAATATACATTTAGAAACCAAGTTTCATGATGCCTATTTTTGTCGTTTACTATTTATATTGAGCCTCTGTAGTTTTGAAAATATTTTGAGTGAAAGTAAAAGAAAACAAAAAAAAAACACTCCCTCGAGCAGATACTTTTTATCTTCATTCGAAAACAAAGTTCAAAATACTGACACATTGAAACTATTCTTATATATTCATATTGCGGACCCTATTTCCAACAAAACAAGTAAAAATATTTTCAGTTTTGTCTATTATGTTCAGAGGTATAAACGTCCAAAGAGTCTACATTTTTTGTACCTCTCCGATTTCCACTATAGATACCCCAAGCGTAGATGTTACCTACATTAAAAACATCTATGTTTAAAATATTACGTAGATGAACATTTTATATATATGTTTGTATCTAAAGCGATTGACTTCATAAATAAGATAACACGATCCGTTCTCAAAATATTGAGCATTTTTGATTTAAAAAATCTACGAAGAATTGAATCTACTCACTTTTATCTAATAAATGATTTTTTTGCAGAAATATTTACTCACAAATTTATTATTTCTGTTTGAGGAGTTATTACGAGCCGTGCTTGCCAAGGGTACTTATCCACATGGCGCACTATATCTCCAAAACAAATGGATCAAACCAAGTGAAACTTGGTACGGTGTTTTAATTCGATACACTGCAGAGGCCCATTGATTTAAGGATTGAAAAAAATTGTTATAGCCTCTCCAATTTTCAGAATATATCTCGAATGATTACCCGTTCAATTCGAGACATCGAAGGCCGGCCGAATCAAACCAGAATCATAAAATCACATGACCTGAAAATGTTAATCACAAAATAGTTATTTCACAGGTTGGAAATCCAGATTTTTAATCCAGATTTTAAGCCCACGTTTCAAAGTCCAACGTTCTTTATTTCAATAGATACTGCAGTTAAAGAAAGTTGCAATAAGAGCGAAATTGAAAAACCTATTAATGTCCCCGGATTTATTAAATTTAATGCAAAGGTGTTTAAGAACAGGAGTATTACATTTTCAACTTCTTTAAATACTAAATATCTGCTTCCGTTGCGAGTTGAACGGGATTCTAGAGGAGGGGTGGTTAAGCTAAACACACACCACGATAAGGAATGAGAAATGGCTTCACTCACTGACTCCTAACTTTTATTTGAGAATGTGGAATACATTTCATGTCCCGCTTTATTCATTGAAAATTTATGATTCTGTCGTCGACTTCTGATATTGTTTACCAAGCAAGTTTTAACACGTGTTGTGTAAAACAAGTTTTGGATTAAATTTTATTTTAAAGAATAAACAGTAAACTAATTTGAAACTAAACAAGCTTTGAAATCTTTAATTTTATTATTAAATCATTTTCCTAGCCTGGAGGAGGTTAATTAATAATTAAGAAGAAATAATATTAAATGTCAAAATATGAACATTATCCACTTTAAAGTATTCTGACATAGATAAGAATGAAATATGAATTAAATCTATAATTTTCTTCTCTTTTCATATACAGTACATATTTGAATTCGGCCATTAATTAGCAGTCTCTGATGATATTTCAGGGAAATACTGCTTAGAAACAGTTCACACTCCTCTCTTTCTACATTTAACATTATTATGGCCTCTTCAAAAAGACGATTGATCTACAGAGAGTCTTCAGACACAACAGGAAAGATCAATCATGAATAAAGCATTGATTAGGAAACACTTTCGAACTGCAGTGCAATTTTATTTAAACATCTCTCAAATGCGATGCATTCAGCGTGATATTTTTTTAAATTATCACAGTACTACAATAATTTATTTTAATTAAAAGCTTAAAACCATTGAGGTAAAAGTACTTCATGAGTGACTCCATGTATAAAACTTCATCGAAAAAGACAATGCAATAACATCATCTGATTCTCTATGTAAAATTAATGACTATTTCATTCATATTACCTATATTCCAGACTTCAGAGCTAAATAGTTTCGCGTTACAGCTCATTACAGCTTAATTTGTTTACATTCTGCATACGTTAAAATGAGGCTTCGTTGTTGAAATAATCAAAGTTGGATGATCATTTAAACTAACAAATGTTGTAATTGCATTGGCGCAGAATATAGATGCAAAAATAAAGAGGTTTAAGGACGGATGCAACACTCAATATAAATTTAAAAGAACTTTGAAAACCACGATTTTGAGATTGGGAAAAAAGGTGGATGCTCTATTTTATTTTGAAGTGGGTCACATGATCTATCTCATCATATAATATGGATGTAATTGGTAATTATTATTTTAATTTTTATTTAAAGAACTACCGAACCTATTTTACTTAATTTTTTTATATATTCTATAATATAATTTGTATATTTTCTAAAATTTTCGAAGCAGTTTGCGAATTTTAACTCCGCTTAAAAAGTGTTTGAAAAATGAGGTCTCATAGGGTTCAATGTATTTCACTTTTTCAACCCAAGTTCAATCCAAGACTAATTAGGTACTATTATTCATTTACATTTCCATATGTCCCACAGCACGTCTCAGCAATATATTCAAATTTCAGTTTGATAAAGTTATTTTTACGGCAGTTATCATGCGTACGGGCAGACAGACAGACAGAACGAGCAAAGTCATGAACTCTTTTCAACTATGTAGGAAAGTGTTAAAAACTGTATCGCTTGTGTGTGCGTAAATTTTTTTACCCATGCGGAAGCAGTCAAAAGCACGTTCCAAATGCAGTCTGCATGTGTACGTTGCAAGGGTGCAATACAGCGAATTTGGGCTACTGTATATTCAATTGCTGATTGACTCTATTCCAAACTGTTTCAAGCCTGACATCGCAAATCCAGGGAGTTTTTTTTATTTTGTAGTATATGAAACAATTACGCTAATTTCCTATTTCAGTTTATACACGCAAATGTCTTAAATACATGCATGAATGATCGGCTTTAGTTTTTTTCTGGTGCTTGTAGCAGCAATAAATTGCAATAAATTGATATAGGCAATAAATTGTATAATAGATATAGGCAATAAATTGAAAAAAATCCCTGGATTCAATACCTGAAACAGCTGTATCTGAAGTTATTCTGTGGTATCGATATATGCTATTGCCGTAAATTAGGTGAAAGCGAAATTGTTTGCGGGTGCAGACTGGAATACCTTCCTTGAAAGAAACTGTCATCTAGATTGGAAGCAACTCTGTTGCACAATGTGGAACTAGTAGGATGGTGGAGATTTTAATAATATATAAATTTGCTCGTCGTTTATGATAGACACACTATCATCTGCACCGTTAACTATATTCCGATTTCTTAAACTCTAGTCATTGAAGCAAAGGCAGCTTGATGTCCACATATTTTGCCTTGATATAAACTTTGCATCGTTTGAGACCCATAAAAATGGAAGAAGTCCGTGGGTTTGGTCTGTTTCGGCTAATCTTACAGTTGAATTTATATATACTGCTTTCATGATTGTCACAAGATTTCAAGTACTTTGTGAGTGTGTGTGTGTTATAGCCAGAAATTTTATCGTTTGTCGACATAAGACGCGTAGTGAAGTTTTGGATTGTTACATACTGCCTGTTGTTTCCACCAAATAGTAATATTAGTTCGTTGCTTCACCAGTAGGTAATCTATCTAAAATATGACAAAACTGTAACTGGCTAATATTTTAAAATTAAAGACAATCAAAACATAGGCTTAAAAATATTTTTTTTTAAATCTCCTTTTTTGCGACGTACAAAAATCACACGGTCATAGCGCTCTCGGGTACTATTCTGATGAAGGGCAGATAATAAGGTCAGACTGATAAAGCAGTCACGATTAAAGAACGCGCAAATCGTGTAAAAATCAAATAAAATACAAATACTCTCAATTAAACAAAACATTTGTCTAATTGCCATGCTTGACAACAAAGCGAATGCAATAAAATAATTCTCATTGATTTATAATAAAACGATTTCAAGATAGTGTCGTTTCAGGAAATTTTTGGACCCCATTTTCAAATCAATATCTGCCATTATGAAACGAAATTCGATATTTATTTATCAAAACTTTAAATTCCATTTAAATTTAAAAATATATTTTTGGTGTGATGTAAAAATTGGTATATCTTATAAAATACACAAATCAGAAAAGAGGAAATTTACAGACTGAAATGAAAAAGTTACATGAAAAAGTCATGAACTTTTATTTTTAGTATATATAAATTACGTTAAACTGTGCTAAATTTAATATATTTAAGTTTTATTTTATCGTCTGTTGTGTAAAATTCATTTATTATGATCAAAGTAAATTATGAAAGAAGAGAAAGGGAAAACTGGCAGTAGAATAAGGTCTGGAGGTAATTGAAAACCGCAGTTAAACTATCACTATAGTGCGTGTAGAAACGAAACCAATTAAGGGAAAATGTGTTAGAGATTCTGCTATAATTTAAGGACTAATGGTCGCAGGATTAAATCCATTCTGGACAGAACGTACTGTTGAAAAATAGAACTTAATTTGTTCGTTTAAACTTTCCTCATAAACTAATGATGTGGTAAGAAGATTTTTTCTATTTTACAAGTATAACTTTTCGAATGAAAGTTCGTGAGGAAATATTCCAAATGGAAACTTCATTTTATTACTTTCCTTATATTCATAATGTATAAGGAAAGTATTGTGACGGGGTCGAAAATTCGAATTCGAGTTTTCGACGGGAGAACACGTTTCAAGCATCCCTGATCACGAATCAAACATTTTTGAAGTGATGTCTGTGTGTGTGTGTGTGTGTGTGTGTGTGTGTGTGTGTGTGTGTGTGTGTGTGTGTGTGTGTGAAAGTATGTGTGTATGTCAGTGAGTCTGTGGAGACGATAACTGACGAACGAATGGACCGATTCGAACCAAATTTGGTACAAAAATCACAATCCGTAAACACTGGGAGCCTATTGTTTTTATACGCAATCGAATGTTCAGAACCCCCCCAAATTTTCGAATGAAATTTTGAAAAAATCGTCAAAAAATCAAAACCGCTAATAAAGTTACGCAAATAGACATTTCTTATGTAATTTTTCATTAGAAAACGATTGGCATAAATTTTAGAACGCTAACATGAACCGTTCTCGAGATAGTGTACATTTTTCAAAAAAAGTATGAAAAAGTCACATAAAAAAAAAATTCCTATTGAGAAACATGTTCACTTTTCATATGTAATACCATGCGATAAATTGAGTGACATCATTCTCGTGGATCTAGCTCGTTCCATTCAAGAAAAAATATACTTTGAATAATACTTTTGTATTTGAACGCCAATAGTCATTTATCTGCTGTAAGAATAACTTTTTTCTTAGTGCATAACGCTTGGCGAGATTTTGGCGACGAATTTGGCGGAATGTCGCCAACTTGGCGACTTTTTTGAAATATTGCCAAATTAATGAAAATCTCGCCAAATGGATAAAAATGATGCTAAATCAATGAAAATGACGACTAATTGTCGAAAATTCAATATTTTGGAAAGAATATTAGTATCTACTATAAGAAAAACCTATTTTTTTACTGTAAAAGTAGTAAATTTATTACATTATATAAGGAAAGTCATGTGTTGCCCACATCAGATTTTTTTATTATAAAATACGATGAACTAGATAAATGTGACATGCGGATGTTTAATTAATTTCTTCAAATTATGTCTGTTAAGTTTCATAAGTAGTTTGATTTTTATTTTAAATTTTGTAACAATGAAATTTAGAGATACACCAAAAACTATACCCTTAAATTAAATTTAAAAGCGACATCAACCACCCTACCCCCCCAAATAAAAATTACCCTCTATCCCATTACAAACACAGTTGAAAATGCTTCCGATCAAACGTCAGACGGAATAATGGAATTATACATCCATATTTTAATAGCACGCTCTCAGCAAAAAAAAAAATAAAATAAATAAAAGATACGATGAAAACAAAAGACATAGCTTTCCTAGGTGGGCATACACAGTAAAATCTATCGATAGACAGGTCGAGTATTATAACTCAGGACCCTTGCTTTGTGCTCATTTAATGCGATCCCTCAAAAAATCACCAAAATGAAAATGAGTTGTTATGAAATAGGAAAACAAATGTTTTCTTAGTATCCAAAGATATGCACGGAACTTTTTGTAAAACCGTAGACTTGTGCTAATCTTTGTTTCACAAATGCAACGAAGGACTATCCCATAACCTAAATATGCAAATCTCGATGTATATTTTATTAAATAAATAAATATAAATGAATGCTCTTAAGAATTCGGTTTAAACATCGTCGGACAGAACTTCTTCGACATTTGCGACGGTGTCTAGATGGACATTCCGTGATCCTATTTTCCGCCGATATGGAATTGATTTGTGTAGAAAGGCTAAAACATAAAATAACTAAAAACCTAGTTCAAATTAAAAAAAAATAACGACCTAGGTGTATCTGTGAAAGCTAAGAAGTATCTCATATGTAAAAACACACACACAGACATTCATCTTCTTTCATTATGAACTTTTTATTCTAAGTATAAAAAATGCTTAAAGAATTCCAGTTTAATTGCATTTGCCACTGTTTTCGATGAATGGGTCGCATCTACGTAACATCGCTGGGATGCAATACACTGGATAAAAACCCGGAACCAACCAGAAATTCTGTAGCCGGTTTAAGCTAAAAAATATGGGTAAAAACACACAAAAATGGATTTACTGTCACTAAAACGACACTCTCAAATCTCGCCGGCCGCCCAAACAGTTACCTTACACCTTTCTGGTAGGTCGGGCGGTCTGGGTCTCAACAACTCTCAAATCTCGAAATTAAAAATGAGACCAAATAGTTTTATCTTAACATAATAAGAGAAAATGTCTACCTGTTAATTCTGTAGCGAAAAATATAAGCTTGGGACAGCCGCGAAATTAGGCACAGAGTTAGCTACATGGCAGAATTTCGATTTTTAACACTTAACAACGTAGCTCAAAAGTGTTTAGGACTTGAGTCATTCTGTCTGTCTGTCCTGTCGTACGATCACTGCCGTAAAAATGACTTGACCAAAATGAAATTTCAGTACGGTGCTGAGACGGTCTGTGGAACCCGGGAAGAAATGAAATACATTGAACCCCATGGGACTTCATTTTAAAAACATGTGTTAATTACAGTTAAAAATCACAAATGGCTTCGAAAATGTGAGGAAGTATTCAAATTATCCCATAAAATATAAAAATTAAAATAATAATTGTACTCCTTTAATTTGAAGAGATCACGTGATCCACTGTAAAAAAATAGAACATCCATTTTTTTCCCAGAGTAAAAATCGTGATTTTTAAAGTTCTTTTAAATTTATATTGAGTGTCGCATCCGTCCTAAAACCGCTTTGCTTCTGCATATTTTCTGTGCATCTATATTCTGCGCTGACGTAATGACACTATTTTTTAGTTTAAATGATCATCAAACTATAATATGTCTATAAAAAAGCCTCATTTTAATCGGCCTCTCAGAATCGGCAGTGTACCATTTTAAATTCACGTCCAAGCTCTAAACTAATCTTTTCCTTTTTAGTCGACACAGTATTATTTATGAAACGGACGCTTAGTTAGGATTTTAATGAATATCAGAAAATTAAAATAATCTGTCTTCTTCATAAACGTTAACGGTCTTGTAAAAAAGCACGAGCGGCGGTGTTACTGCTCATCATTAGTACATGACAGGCGAAGTTCATAAATATATATACGGTTCATAAATATTTAATATTTTGACAATTTTTTTTTAAATATGTAACTTTAGCCAGTTTGTAGCAACGATTTACAGCTGTCGTGACAGAATTCGTCACTTTTATGTAAATTGGAAAATTACATTACTTTTTAAACCTTTATATTAATATTTATTTAATTTGTGACCCGGAACCCTCATGTCGTTGTATATATTTTATCATCTCAAAGTATCTAATTTCCGTGCAGAATTGTGGCCATTTTCATTTCGTATAATAATTCTTTCACACTCGAGTCAAGGTCGCACTTGTTGCTGGAGAAGACAGATGTCTTCGTCCTTGCTCTGTTTTGGGTGACGCAACCTTGTGCTGAATTTCATGTTGTGATACACGTGCCTTGGGAACTTGTCGTTGGATGGGCGGACCCCTGGTTGAATTTGAAAGACATGTGTTTTTGGTATTGGTGGAAAGGAGATGATGTGAGCCCTTCGTAAATTTCTATTGGCCGGGCTCTGGATTCGCCTGGAATGCTTAAAAGCGGTGTGACTTGTGATTCTCGGCTCTCTCCCTGGAAAAACGTCTTCGAACTCACGTGCGGCTCGGGACTTAACCCCCAGGTTGGGTTACCATAGCTGTGAGTCGGGGGAATCGCCGCTACCGTCGCCACTGCTTGACAGGACCTTTGCTGATGCCGAGCTTCGACAATTGTGCTTGCCGCCGTTGACCGTCCGGGAACCTCCTGCTCCGGATGCCTGTAGACCGTTTCCTGACAGTCTCTGATGAAGCCTGGTACCCGTGCGGGTCGCTGCATATATCCTGCCTGCTGCGAGCGTGCCGACTTCCTTGGTCGGGGAAGATTTCTCCCCGAGGGTTCGATGGTGGATGTTCGACGATGTAAATTCTTGTGTCCTTCCAGATATGGAGGTAAGCGTCCTTTTCGGTAAATGGAGGCTGTGGTGCCTCGTCTTTCCTCGTGTCTTCGGACTGGTTCTCCTGATGTATCCTCAAGATCTGCTGAGCTAAATTGTTATACTAATTGATCTTCTAAAGTAAAATATAATTAGAATTGAAATACAGTAATAGCTAAGCCTTAAGTTTTCCTCGAGTGTGCTTCCTCTCTTTTGACCATACCATTTAAATTAATAATAGAATATGTGATATTTATATGTTATACTGTTGCCAATTGATTTATAGAAATGAGTATTTAATTCCGGCAAGGAGCCGATGATTTTAGTAAAGTGCGGTCCAGTGGTAGTTAGCTGACTGTGAATCAGCAACTGTAAGTTGTGTTAACTTCCTAATATCTGGCATATAATAAATTTAGATTTAAATGAAATTATGAGTATTTATTTGTGTTGATTTAAGTGTTTTCAGCTGTTGGCGAGTCCTTCAAGGTAAAGGTATTTCTTTGTTTATTTTTGGAATTTGTTGGGTTTCCTTCGCAGGTCATCAGTTGGGATTCTCCAACTGACGAGAGGTGTGTTTTGAACCTGAATTACAAAATTCTCTGAAAAAGTTAGACTTTCTCGGTCAGCCGTGTCTGGCGGGAACCCGTTGGATCCCGTTATGACACAGCCTTTCGTTAGGATGTGAGTGACACACCATTTTATTAAATGTTTTTGTGCCTCCCATTTATTATAGTAATTATCTTGTAGTCTATGATTCCTGTGGACTCCCTTTACCTTATTTTAGTAGGGTTGTCTATCTCCACCTTACTTCCTTCGTTGAGTTTAAAGTGAACGTCCTTTTAACTTCTAGTCTCCCTTCTAGTATCAATGGTCTAGTCTGCATCTTTTCTCCATTCTTTTTGGATAGAACTCAATACTCCCTTACTCTATCTCCACTGCTCTGAGTTTATATATGACTCCCGGGTTGCTTTCACATGGGGGACTTATTTATAGTATGGGGGGCGTATTTATAGTAACTAAAAACTGCTATAAACCGAAACACGCATTTGTGCTGTTTAATTCGGATTGGATGATCAGTCTGAAAAATAATCTAATCTGAATTAAATTCCAATTTAAGCCTAGTGCAGGGGTCGGCAACCTATTGAAACGGAAGAGCCAAAAGTTACAATTTACAAAATTTCCCAGTTTTTAAAGAGCCACTAAAAATTTTCGTTTCAATATTATAGTACTTGCTTATATATATTTGATTTTTGATTTAAAATAAACGGCTTTAAATACGGAATAATATTTATTCATATAAAATCACAAATATAGATAGTTACATCAATGGGAACATTGGCTTTGCATGCTTTTTGAAAGTTTGATTAAATCTGGCTTCTAACTTGTTATTTTAAGTTTCAAGCACGACTCTAGATTTTTATTTGTTAGTTGACTTCTAACTTTACTTTTTATTATATTCATGCAAGAGAACGCTTGCTCGCACGAATATGTCGACCCGAAGATCGTCAGCAGTCCATATGCCAACGTTTTCACCTCACTGTAGCATTCTGGAAGACTATTCCATGTACCGTATATGAGGGCCTCAACTCGCGGAATTTCTTTTACAGCTGTCCACTTGTGCTGCGCGATGTGCATGCGTTTCTGGACCCCCAACTCTTCCAACTGGCTCTTGAGTTCTGTGAACTTGCCACTCCACAAGTCTTTCCTTTTCAAATCTAGCAATTACGTTTGGAGCGATCCAGCATCAATTCCAAATGGCTCAATGTTGATCTCATTTGCATTTGTGTTGAGAGGATTTACTATGAACGTGAGAGTACTTATGTTTGTTTCGCATTGCTCGAATCTCTCAGCGAATCCATCCATCATGTTTTTTAAAGCTAGGCTGAAGTAATTCGTGTCAATAGTTGCATTGGTCTCATCACGATATTGCTTCAGATTTTTAAAATGAAGTAATTTACCGCTTCCCATGCCTTCAACAAAAAGAAGTAATTTTTTTTCGAAACAAACTACTACTTCAAGCAAGGCATAGGCTGGGTTGCCCTTTCCTTGCAGTTTTAGATTTAGTTCATTTAGTTTCATTGTGGTATCTACCATGAAGTTGAATTTTTTCAGCCATTTGTCTTCTTCCAATTCGGGATGGTCAATGCTTTTTTCATTGAGGAATATTTTTATTTCACTCAAGCACAAAGCAAAACGTTGAAATACGTTACCTCTGGAAAGCCATCGCACTTTATTGTGCAGAAGTAGGTCAGAAAACTGGCTATCTATTTCTGCAAGGAAATCTTTAAACTGGTGATGGTAGAGTGCTTTTGCCAAGATGCTGTTAATAATCTTAATTACCAAGTTCATGACCTCAACTATTTCGGCCGGAAATGTTTGGGCACAAAGCGCTTCTTGATGAATTATGCAGTGAAACGTTAGAATTTAGTGGTTTATTTTTTTCTGAAGAATTGATGTTACCCCTCTATGTATTCCTGTCATACTTCTGGCTCCATCAGTTGCTATAGAAACGATTTCATTTATATCGATTCCATTGTCTTCCAGGCATTTTTGCACAGCATTTGCTATATCTTCTCCACGAGTTTGCCCTGAGAGCGGTAGCAATCCTAGCAGTTCTTCTTTTGGACCTTGGGACGACATATACCTGACGAAAAGGGAAACTTGTGCCGTGTCTTTTATGTCGCAAGACTCATCTATAGCAAGTGATAAGGCAGAAGCCAGTTGAATGTCTTCCACTTGCATATGTGTTACATTTGAAGACATTTTAGTAGTTCTATCTTGTACTGTTTTAGCAGATAATGGCAAATCTTTGATTTCTTTCATGATTTCTGCTTTGTTTTTAAACTCACGAAACAGTTCTCCAGATGCACGTATAAAACAATCTTTGACGTACTCACCATCTGTGAATGGTTTTCCTCTGTTTGCAATTTCTAATGATACTGCAAAGCTTGCCAGATTTACATTATTGGAAGATTGCGCCCAGTTACTTAGCATGGAACTTGACTGTTCTTTTTTTTTGGAGCTCTTCAACAGCTTCTTTTCGTGCGTTACCGGTTGGATATTTACCAGCAAACTGGGTATGTTTTGTAGTGAAGTGTCTCTCCAAATTTGACTTCTTATTGTGTGCAAGTTTTTCGTGGTAAATGAGACAAGTCGGAAGGCCATCTGTGTTGCATATGAATGCAAACGACTCCGTCCAATCCTGATTGAATTCTCGGTTTTCTTCTTCAGTTCTTCTCTTTTCTTTACCAGATGCCATGCTGGCGCGGAGCTGAAAAAATGACTTTTTAAAATTTTACTTAGCTATCTAAAGCCGCAAACAATTTATTTACCATTATTACTTCGTTAACACGATCCTCAGATATGTAATTCAATTGTTACTGATTTTATTATATTATACGCGTACATACAGAGAAGATAATTCGCTTCTAAATCGTATTTTTCTTGAAACAACAAGCGAATAGACACGCAGAAACCGCAAGCGATTAAATTAACACACATGCAACGTAACGTCGACCGCGATATCCGAGGATGACTGACTGACAACACGTCTAGAGCCTAGACGTGCTGTCTAGACTCTAGACGGTGGCTGTTTGGGTGAAACGGAAATGAAATGTAAATGGCTGAAAGATAAACATGGTCATGGAGTCTCATCTCTAAGAACAAAACAATAGTTCAAATTTATCTCATTACGGTCATGTTAAGCAGAGATTTGTAATTAACGATTATGAAAATAGAAGCTATTGAGAAATTAGGTACTTAAAAATATATTTTCTTATTTTTTAAGGGTTTTGATAATAAATTATTAATTTTTTCGTATGGAACTGGAGAGCCGCAACTTTACATCAAAAGAGCCACATGCGGCTCGCGAGCCGCAGGTTGCCGACCCCTGGCCTAGTGCTGTACCTATCGTTTTTTCAGCAGGATTGTCGCTACGTTGGGTAACTTATTGTTTTAACTGTTTTGGATAACTTATTATTTTTAGTGTTTTATCTTTTTCATATATATATATAGTGATATCTCTCGTTAAGAGGGACAGTTAAAGGCCAACATTTATTATACATATTAGCGAAAGTCCTTTATAACAGGAGTCCATAAATGTGACGTAAAATAGTAATGAAATAGTAAACAGGTGGTGAATGTTTTTTATCTTCAATTGTATGTTACATATTCGGTACATTGAAAAATCCAATCTTAAAGCAAAAAAGACAGAAAATTTTTATCAATAAATTTTCATAAATATATAATGAGGTATAAATGAAAAAATATTACCATTCAAAGCATAAACAAATATAGTTGTACGTATGACTATTTTTAAAACGAAGTCATCTTATTTGTTTCTTCTATTTAAGCAATCTCCTTTTTATGTCATTCTTAATTTTAGTCAATTACTTAAAATTATGTTTTGGAACGTCTTTTTCTGATTGAAAAATTAAATAAATTTTGTCTGTTTTAACGAATGAACGAACGTACTAAGCGATGCTTATAATATACAACGTCCATAGACCTGGAAATCCGTATGTGTACGTTATAACGAGAAATCCATATTAAACCACATATATAATTATATATATATATATCAGCAAAATAATATGGTTAAAATGTATTTCTTATTTCATAAAATTATTTTATTCTATATCTCCAATTTTACTTTGCTTTGGAATTTACGAGTAACAAAAGTTAATGCAAATATTTACCATGTACCATCGAATGTATACATTTTCGATGGAAACGTGTCACTTATCAAAAGGTATTCTACGAATATTTATTTCAGGATTTTACAGCTTTAAATATTCAAATAATCAACAAAGCAGTACTTTCTCGAATTTCGAAACTCTAAAACATGTATTAGAGTAGAATTTTATTTATTCAAGGTTTGTTTAGAGAATTGCATTCTGGACACACATACTATAAATGATGCTGTCATATGTATTTAGCCTGGAGTAAATACTTAAAATGTATTACACAGAAATAGTGACTTGAAACTATTGAGAGCGAAGGGCAGTTTTTATCAAAAATTTCGTTTTAGTAAATCATACTTCCATATACATAAAATGAAAAGTTCAAACTTTTATTTTCCCCTATATACGGGGTTTTTCTATGAATGTACATATTAATGAACGAGTCGACCGAGTCGAATTACGCCAATTGGATCTGTCTCTATAGTGTTTCATATAATCAACCAGTAATATACATTTCCATAACTGTTATTCTTGAGTCTTCATGTGTATTTGAAACTTATACATGTCTCACAACAGCACCATTTCATGGTGAAAACTCTCCACTAGAGAAAATAAAATCTTCTTTCCAAAAGAAGTTATAAAATGTCAAAATAATTCTCGCAGGATCAATTAATTGTACACGAGACTACAATCTAGGTTATCCTACCGAAGGAAACTAACCTACCTTCAAATCACACATATATCATTTTAGTCGTAGTCAATTTAAAACAAGAAAGATCAATCATGCATAAAGCATTGACTAGGAAACACTTTCCAACTGCAATACAATGCTAATTGAACATCTCTAAAATGCGATACATTCAACGGTAATATTTTTTTAAATTATCACAATACTACAATAATTTTTTTATATTTAAAGACATAAAACTTCATCGAAAAAAATGAACTTTATTCAAATGACATCGTGGAAATATAAATCGTCTGGCTCTATGTAAAAGCACTAAATATTTCATTCATACACTTTTATTCCATTCTTCATTCATCACAATACTACAACAATTTATTTTACTTAAAAACTTAAAACCATGGAATTAAAAGTAATTTAACTTTATGCTTCAAACTTCATCGAAAAAGTCTGCTATAAAATCGTCTGTTCTCTAAGTAAAATCAATGAATGTTTCATCCATATCAACTGTATTGCAGACTCCAGAGCTAAATAATTTTGCTCTGGAAAGCAAATAAAAGAAATTCAGCAATTCTTACACAAGTCATCTTACAGCTTGTTGTATTTACATTCTCCATTAGAGAAAATTAGCTTCGTTGTAAAAATAATCCACGTTTGATGATCATTTGAACTCAAATATATTGTAATTGCGTTGTTTCACAATATAGATGCAATGAAATTAAGCAAAAATGAAGAGGTTTTAGGATGGATACAACACTAAATATAAATTAAAAAGAACTTTAAAAATCAAGATATTGACACAAGATGGATGACATTGATCATTTAAATTCAAATATACAGTAATTGCATTGTTTCAGAATATAAATGCACAGAAATTAAGCAAAAATAAAGCGGTTTTAGGGCGGATACGAACTAAATATAAATGGAAAAGAACTTTAAAAATCCCGATTCTGACACAAGATGGATGCCCTATTCCATTTTGAAGTGAGTCACAAGAGCTCTTCATATACTATGGATGTCATTCTTATTTTAATTTTTATTTAAAAACTACTGAATATATTTTGCTGAAATTTTATGGGATAATTTGAATATTTTCTAAAATTTTCGAAGCAATTTGCGAATTTTAAGTCCGCTTAAAAAATGTTTGAAAAATGAGGTCTTATACGTTCAATGTATTTCATTTTTTCAACCCGGGTTCAATCCAAAACTAATTGGGTGATATTATTCATTTATATTCCCATAGGTCCTACAGACCGTCTGAACAACATACTAAAATTTCCTTTTGAGAAAGTCATTTTTACTTCAGTTATCATGCGAGCGGATATACAGACAGACAGACAGACAGAATGAATGGATAAAGTCAGTCATAAACACTTTTCATGTTGTAAAGTGTTAAAAATGATTTCTAATCAGGGTTGACTAAAAATGGCTACGTATGATTCGAAGGAGGTTTAACAGTGCACCATAGACCAAGTAGTGCAGGTCCGGACTTGCGACGACTTTGCACAAACCATTTTGTGTTCACATCTGTAGTGATAACATAGATTATTAGACATATTTTCCCTTTTTCCATTTTATGGAATTTTTGCTACGATTTTAACTTCAGCATTTAAGAATGCATTTCTGAGCCTTGGAGAAAAACAACTATTTCCCTTAGTTCTTTCCCATTGCAATAGCAAACATCAGCGGTACTCGACGTTGGCCTAGAAATGTTACCCTCGTTACGGCAGATGTTCAGTTTAAACTTCTTTTCCTTTCCCTGTAAACGTAGTAAAACTTATAGGTAAAGTATTGTGTCAGGTTCGACGGTTTTGAGTTGATGTCTGTGTTTTTCGGAAATAACTCAAGATCTGGTGTATCCAGAAATATTGTATTTGGCATATCGCGCCCTTTTCTGGTATAATTTATTTTGGGGATTATGAACCTCACTATCCCAGACAATCCTGGACTCGCCCTGGGAATGTACTCGTTTTAGGGGAATAAGTCGAGAACCGAAGCAGCTAGAAAGTTAAAACTTGGTCCGCTATTTTATTTCATGCATAATTTTACAATGTCAGATCAAAAAGTTAGGAGACTGTGCTGATATTTCCAACCCTGATTGGAGGAGAGGGGAACTATTACTTTCCTCATATACATAACGTATAAGAAAAGTATTGTGACGGGGTCGAAAATTCAAATTAGAGTTTTCGACGGGAGAGCACGTTTCAAGTATCCCTGATCACGAATCAAACATTTTCGAAGTGATGTCTGTGTGTGTGTGTGTGTGTGTCAGTGAGTCTGTGGAGACGATAACTGACGAATGAATGAATCGATTCGAACGACATTTGGTACAAAAATCACAATACGTAAACACTGGAAGCCTATTGTTTTTATACGCAATTGAACGTTCAGAACTCCCTAAATTTTCGAATAAAATTTTGAAAAAATCGTCAAAAAATCAAAACCGCTAAAAAAGTTACGTAACTAGACATTGCTTGTGTACTTTTCATTAGAAAACGATTGACATAAATTTTAGAATGTTAACATGAACCGTTCTCAAGATATTGCACATTTTTCAAAAAAATTATCAAAAAGTTATATAAAATAAAAAAAAAATATTTCTTATTGAGAAACATGTTCACTTTTCATATATAATACCATGCGATAAATTGGGTGACATCATTTTCGTGGATCTAGCTCGTTCCTTTCATAAAAAAAGATACTTTAAGTAATACTTTTGTATTTGAACGCCAATAGTCAGTTATCTGCTGTAAGAATAACTTATTTTTTCGTCCATAAAACTTGGCGAGATTTTGGCGACGAATTTGTCAGAATGTCGCCAACTTGGCGATATTTTTAATTGTTGCCAAATTAATAAAAATCTCGTCAAATTGATTAAAATGACGCTAAATCAATGAAAATGACGACTCATTGAAGAAAACTCAATATCTTGGAAAGAATATAAGTATCTACTATAAGAATAACATTTTTTTTAACTGTAAAAGTAGTCAATTCATTGCATTGTATAAGGAAAGTCATGTGTTGCCCACATCAGATTTTTTTCCGTGGCGTAGAGGCACACGTGACGCGAGATCCGAAAAGAAAGAAACAGGTATTTTTCCAGACAATGCGTGTCAGTGAACTGTAGTCGTTCGAAAGGCTACAGTTCAATGACACGCATTGTCTGGAAAAACCCTGCACTGCGGACCTGCTTCTTCCTTTTTCACATCTCGCGTCACATGTACATCTATACCAAGGTAAAATAGTTCCCCTCGCCTCCAATCAGGGTTGGAGATATCAGCACAGTCTCCGAACTTTTTGATCCTACTTTGTATTAAGTTACATACATTTGAGTTACGTACATTTCTATTTTTGAGTTACATACATTTATTCTATGTTTTAAGTTACATATATTTTAATAAAATCATTTTTAATGTATTTATGCAAATAATAAAAGGGTGCTTGCGTCGTTTACCGTTGCTTGTTCTCGAGTGCTACAGCACTAATTGTAATATTTTTTTGTTATTCTCAGCTATGTGCGTTTATTACAGAGGAAAAATAACTACTTTTTAGCTATTTTGGGGGATGAGCTACAGACGCCTAGAAATCGGGGTTTACCACGTAAAGCATACTGTCCACTTGTCGGTTACGATTGGACATTGACGAGTTGGTTGGGCAAATGCTGACGCATTTCTAAAATCATTTTAAAAGCGAGCGACATATATTTAGAAGGTCTTACATTCCTTTTAAATACCAAACGAGAACATTTCTGAGAAAATATTGTTTTTTATATTTTTTAGTATGGCGGATAATAAAAATCTATATTTGCCCTAATGAATATTGCGTAAAAAATGAGCAGCATTTTCTAGGCGGCGATAAATCGCGGAGAACCCGTAAATTATCGAAAACATCTTAGGTCGATGTCGGTGCTAATGGAAGTCGCTGTAAACCACCTTCATTAATCGATGTTCGCCAAAGAAACATCTCTCCAAACAGAAGCCGCAAATTGGTCCTCATCTTCTTATTTCTGGGTCTTTCCTCGGTGTGACTTCTGTCGCGAATCGGAAAATGCGAATAATTAGCCAAGCTCGAAGAGATTAGTGTGTGACTTTACCACAAGGGAAAAATAGAACGATGGATTCTTTCTTTTGATTTATCTTTTCAAAGTTTAAAATATGCATTAAGCTATTTATTTGAAATATTTATACTTTCAGAGATTTCAGAGTTTATATACATATAGGTCAGCGCAAAAGTTTTCCCATTTTAGAAGCAAATAAATGTGAATAATATTTAATATAGAATGCTTCAACTTTGGATGGATTTATTAGTTTTTTATAGGGGTGACGGGAAAAATGAAATGCATTTTCTTTGGGGTTTTTGGTATAACGTTATGAATTAGGAATGAGTTTGATAGGCTAATTATTTCAGATAATCTAAAATACAATCTGCAGCATCCATTTGACATTAAGAAATCAAAATTTTAAGCAGTCATAATTCCCCAATGGATTGAGTAAAATAAAAATTTTATAAGAAATCGTGGTGCTTTGATCGGGAAAATTTGAACTTGTTAACAAAATATTATGTTACCTTTCGAAATAGTTAAGTGGGTGCTCAGTTTAACACGAAAAAGACCCGTTATGCAAATTATCTGCTCATTTATTTATAGCTAGTATATTATGAGCCTAATAATGCAATTGGTTCCACTGTACGACCCAAAAAGCCGAAATGTTTCCTTTGGCCGACTGCACCACAAAAGACTCTGTAAAAGAGGTTATATTAGTGTAATGCCAGAAATGTAAAGTAATAAATATTTGGAAGGATTAAAAAATAATGGAACCAGGAATGCGGGCGGATTATCCCCACGCTAAGCAGATGGGCGATAATATACAGGTGGCCCCATATCTTACATACCACGCCCATGTTTACATACCACGCTAAGCCGCTTGGCGGCAACCGAGACGGCGACGCCATGTCTACGGATTAGCCCTCAGCTCTACATTTCAGCACGTGGACCGCCGACCGAAAAAGGGATATAAGTGAGAGTTGCTCGAAGTGGGAGTCAGAATTGGTCAAGGCAGGCTGTTGGAGTTAGACTAGTCAAGAAGAAGCGACGGTAGCAGAGTTAAGAGTTGTGTGTGCGTCTCTGATATAGGAATTCGAAGGAGAGCTCATGGTCATCTGGTATTGCAAGTGTAAAGTGTGACAAAGCATCGGTGTTACCCAAGTTATATGAAAGAAGATCAGGTACCGTACAATTAAGCTATATGAGGATAACCTCTTTGTCTAAATTTGTGTTTTTAAGGAAAAGCTAATTAATGCATCCCACCACGTGCTCCAACCAAATATCAATTCATCTGGCATTACACCCCCCGAACTACCATTGAGATGTATTCCACTATTGTGATATTTATATAATTTGTAAAACTAAAGAGTGTAAATTGAGTATGTGATAAATAAATGTTTGTTCCTTTACTATTAACCTTAATTTTTAGTTTGTTAACTTAGTATCCCGTTAAGTACAGAAATAGGTGGGTTTTGCGGCCACCAACGCAATGTACACAACAGTAAGTTTTAGAACAGAGTACATGTATAATTAATATACTAATAATTAATTAATTTAATGTAAAATGCATTTTTGACAATATTAATTTTAATCAACAAAATTAATAATCGGCACATTTGGTGCTCGTGACTTTAGCAGTAACGGGAATAAAATAAGGATTTATGAAATTAATAAAAATAAAAGGAATAATAATAACAAAAAATAAATATTGATAAGGTTGGACAACTGGTGGCGACATAGATGATTGTGAAAATATTGTGCACAATTCTCATTTCTCCTTATGTTATATGTATGATTATGTAAAGTTTTATCAATGAAATGGAAAAAATGGTTCTTCTAAATGAGATCGAAGGTATAATTAGAAAAATGGGATATAGGAATGGGACCAGTTAAAAAAGTGGTGAAAAGTTCAATTATAACAAGGAGTTCAAGTTTGAAAGAAGATTCAAAAATATCAAATAAAAATTATAGTAAATTGGATAGAAATAATAAAAATATGGATATTCCAGTAATGCAGATCCTGCCATTATTTAGTGGGAGTAAGGAGGAAGATATAAATTTCTTTATAAAACAATTTGATGAATTAGCGGAGTTAGCAAGTTGGAAGGAAGAGCATAAAGTGGCTATCATTAAAACCAGATTAAAAGATAAGGCTATGCAGTTTTTAATTCAAAACCCTGAATTACAAAACGAAAAGGAGTTTGATAAAATAAAAATATTACTAATAAATAAATTTTCAAACAGAATAACGATAACGCAAGAACAGGACGCTTTCAATAAAATAAAACAAACGCCTGATATGTCAGTGGACGAGCTTGTGCTAAAAATAAAAAACGCAGCGCGTAAATTTTTGAACCTTAAGGATACAACAGATGGAGAGGTAGAGAAAATAACCAATAAAATAATGTTGGGAAAATTCATTAGCGCATTACGCCCTGATTTGGCAATTGAAGTGAAGAAAAAAGATCCGCAGCGGTTTGAAGATGCCATAAAAGATGCCGAACTGTTTGAAATAATTCTTAATGATAGGACTCCAGAAGAATCACATAACGAACTGAAAGAAATGTTACTTACAACGCAGGTTCAAGATTTGACTTTAGAAATTAATAAATTAAAATTGCAAAATATACCAAATCAATCCATGGAACGAGCTGTTTTTTGCATAGGGTGCGGAAAAATGGACATTATTTCTCAGATTGCTGGTACAATGAGTGTAATACTGCATTTGCAAGGAATCCCAAACGAATGAATTATCAGCAATATGGGTTGGAGCAAACAAATTATATCAGAGGAAACAGAAACGAAAATCTCAGAAATTTTGAACGAGGAGGATATGATAGAAATAATAGGGAATATCAAGGAAATAATAATGATCAAAGAAATTATTACGATCAATTAGAAACCAACGTAGAAAATAGAGAGAGGCAAAGTATAAGAGGAAATTTTAGGGGGCGCAACGGAAGAAATATAAGATCAAACACATATGAGAGAAACAATAATAATAGTAATTTAAACTAAGAGCTGGAATTTGGGACCAAGGAACGAATCGTACAAATTCCAGAGAAATAAATAAATTCGGTTCACAAACATATAGAAATAACAAAAATGGAGATGACTGGCAAAACTATACAAATTTGAAGAGAGGACAATATTATGAAAATAATGATAAAGCAAAATATGATACCAAAAGTATCCTTTCAAGCGAATGTGAAAACGTATCTAGCCCACAATTACCGATGGTAGAAATAGATTGCAAAGGAATAAAAATAATAAGTGTAATTGATAGTGGGGCTCAAGTTAGTATTATAGATTTGGAAACATTTCAAAAACTAAAACAGAATAGAAATGTAAAAATAAAATACATAACCAGAAGAGTAATACTTCAGACGTTTACTAAAGAAAATATAGAATTTTTAAATTGCATTCAATTTTCATTTAGAATTGGGGAAAAGGCATGCAAAAATTATTTTTTCGTGACAAAACAGAACTTTCAGGGGCAATATAAAATGCTTTTAGGCTACGACTTTTTATCCTCACATAAAGCAATTTTAAATACAAAAGATAACGAAGTACAATTTGGGAATACTGCGATTAAATTGTATAAAAGTGAAAATACAAACCCAATTCAGAATTCAAAACAAAAACCACAAAGCCAGGGAATTCGCGATGAAAATAGATATAATAGTAATTATGAAAATTATAATACTGATGACGACGAATATGAGGAAATAAATTGTTGTTATAATGAATCCAATAATGAGAATGAAGACAGAATAGGCGATGATAATGATGACGAATATGAGGAAATAAATAATTGTTGTAATGAATTCAATAATGAGAATGAAGGTAGAATAAGCGAGGATAATGAAAGCGATAACGATAGAAAAAACTCTAATATGCAAAATTGTAGCACTCGCGATAATGTAAATGATGAAAAATGGTTACCAAGTTCTAATGAAAGTAATAAGAATAAGAATGTTAAAAAGAAAGAGGAAAAGCAGATTTTCGCTAAATTGAAAAGAAAAATAACATTAAAGCCAGGGGAGTCAGAAATAGTCCAATTGATTTTGTCACAGGAATTAAATGAGGGACAGGATGTTTTATTTTCTCCAATAAAAATGGCAAGAACATTAATCACGGATGAAGCGATCCAAAGTATAGAAAATAAAAATAAGATTAGAATGTTGTTATACAATGAAAAAAATTGCCAAATTACACTTAATAAAAATATGAACGTGGGTATAATAACAGAACAAATCGAAATTGTTGATACAAAAAATAAAAGCAGTAAACCCACGTTAGAAATTAATAATATTCAAAATTTAAATAAAACAGATTATCAACAAATTCGGGAATTAAGAAAGAAAGAAATATCTCCAGACGATTTTCAACTACAGCACTTAAATAAGGAAGATAGAAATAAAGTTATTGCATTAATGATAACCAATACAGAGGTTTTTTCAAAGTCATATGCTACCCTAGGTAAAACATCAGCAATAGTACCGAAAATCGAACTTATGCACAATTATCCTATTCAGAGTCGACCATACCCAATTCCGAGAGCAGTACGAGAAATTGCGCAAAAAGAAATTAGGGAATTATTGGAAAATGACATTATTGAAAGTTCACAAAGCACGTACGCTAGTTCCATTATTCTTGTAAAGAAACCAAGTAAACCAAATGAAGAACCTAAATATAGACTTGCTATTGATTATAGGGCCATAAACGCGTATTTACCACTTTTGCCAATAAACTTACCAAAGGTGAAGGATATATTACAAAATATCGCTGGTAGTAAAATTTATACAGTTATGGATTTGAAGGCGGCGTTTTTTCAGATCGAACTAAGAAAACAAGATAGAAAGGCCGTAACGTTCACAACTTTTATGGGAAATTTTAATCCTAAAAGAATTCCGTTTGGTCTTAAAAACTCAGGAGCATATTTTCAACTTTTAATGAACAAAGTGTTAGGAGATCTATCAGAGTTAAAAATATACTTTTACTTAGATGACTTAGTCATATGCGCACAAAATAACGACGAAATGTTAGAGAAAATCAAAATTGTTTTCCAAAGATTGAAAGAAAATAATTTAACACTCGACCCGGCGAAGTTACAGATATGCAAATCGCAAATTGAATTTTTAGGATATAAAGTAAATGCGAATGGTATAAGCCCATCAATAAAAAACTGTGCAAAAGTGCAAAATTTCAAACAACCCCAAACGGTTAAACAAGTAAAAAGCTTTCTTGGGACAACAAACTATTTTAGAGGTCTGATAAAAAATTATGCACAAATTGCAGAACCGTTGGTAAATTTGACAAAAAAGAATGTTAGGTTCGAGTGGAATAATGAATGTAGAAAAGCTTTTGAAAAATTAAAAAATGCAATTTTTAAAGAACCAGTTGTAAGACAGCCTGATGAAGTAAACCCGTTTGTCTTAACTACGGATGGCTCAGGTAAGGGAATTAGTAGTATTTTGATGCAAAGGGTAAATGGAGTCGATCATGTTATCGAATTTTATTCAAGACCTGTGAACCCGGCAGAGAAGCGTTATCCTGCAATAAAGCTAGAATTGCTAGCTATACACGCATCCTTACAACACTTCAGAGAATATCTGTTCGGAAGGAGTTTCACCTTGCTGAGTGACGCAAAATCCCTTATGAACCACATAAAATTAGATAAAATGCCAAATATGATATCGAGGTGGCTAATTGACATAAGTCAGTATGATTTTAAATTCAAATATCAAAAAGGTGAAAATAACGCAAGTGATTATTGCTCGAGATATGTATTTGACAATGATAACCAAATCAAATATGTAAATACTTTAATTAAAAATGATGAGATAAATGTGGAGAAAATATTAGAGCAACAAATGGTAGATGAAAAATTAAGTAAAATTAGAGAGGAATTACAAAAAGGAAGAAACCGATATCACAATAACAAGGTATACTATATTGATAGCCAAAATAAACTGTTAATGGTAAAGAAGGAAAATAAAAGACAAACGTATAGGAAAATAAATGAGAATAAGATTGTAATACCGCACTCGCTAAAGGGAAAGATAATAGAGATAGCACATTTCCCTCATTTCGGAGTAAAAAAGACATACCAATTACTTTCAAGAAAATATTTTTGGATAGGGGCTTTCCAAGACGTGGAAAATTTTTGTAAGTCTTGTAATCAATGCTTATTAGTAAAACACAAAAATATACCACCAGCCAGACTTCAGGCTATGCCAGAAATATTAAAACCAGGAATATATTTACAACTGGATTGCGTAGGAAAACTACCGCGCAGTAATGGAGGAAATAATTTTGTAATTACAATTGTAGACATGTTTTCACGATACTTTGAGGCCTATGCAGTCAGAGACATTACTGCTAAAACAATAGTGAATAAGCTAACAAACTTCGTGACAACTTATGGAGTTCCAATTATTATTCAAAGCGATAATGCTCAAATTTTTAAAAGTAAAGAATACATTGATTTTACAAATGCATTAAATATTGAAAGGCGATACAGTTCGGTTTATTTCCCAAGTTCTTTAGGTCGTTGTGAAAGAATACACAGAGACATGAAACAATGTATAATGTGTTTGTCAAAGACTACGTTTGAATGGGATGAATCTTTAAAATGGTTTAAGTTTTATGTGAATAACACTATTAACAGTAATACAGGATTTGAGCCTTCATTCCTGTTCTATCTTAGAGATTTATCATTGCCATTTGAAAATATTAAACAAACAAACATACCAAGTAAGGAAGAAATAGATATAATGTATAGTGATGTAAATAATTATAAAAATTATGTGGCACAGCATTTAAAAAATATAGATAAAGTCGTGAAAGACGCATCGGAACAACAAAAGCTGATAAATGACAAACAAATAAAGAAATATAAAATAGTGAGAAAAAACGATATATTTATAGGAGCGACAGTGTACCTAAAAAAGTTCCTAAAACCAAGGGTATTAGAGGATCGATATGATGGACCATTTAGAATTACGAAATTAGTCCGAAATAATAATGTTATAATATGTCTTAAAAGTGATGAAAATAAAACTTATAAAGTGCACATAAATAAACTATACATGGCAGCGGAGCGAAAACAATATTTGAAAGATAGTGACGAAAGCGAATCAAACCACACACACACACAGGACAAAGAAAAAAATCAAAATGAGAAAGTGATTAGAAATAATGATCAAAGTCAAATTAAGGAAGGGAAGGTCACTAAAGAAAAGCAATTAAACTGTGAAAATAATAGAAATGATGATGAGGTTTGTTATAATGCCAGAGGGTATAATTTTCGCCCTCGAATTGTTGTAAATAGTAATTTCATAAAACAAAGAATATGAAAAATATGTAAAAAGTTTGTAATTAATGTCATAAATAGAAAGTGATAATTGAGTGTATATGTATATGTTTTAAATTGTGGATATATAAGTATATTTCAAAAAGTATGTTATGTATTTCTGACATTACATATATGGCAAGTTCAAAAAAAAAAAAAAAAAAAAAAAAAGTGAAATAACAAAGTAATTTATAAATAATATGGTGGTATGGAATTCAACCATAACCAAGAATCGGAAGTTGATAGTTGCACTACTACAATATGTTACAAAATGAAATGATAACAAGAAAATGTATAATAATAATAATAAAGTAATGAATGCTGTTATGTAATGATATGTCATATGTAAATAATTATGTAAAAGGAGAAATGAAAATTATGCATTGCAAATAATATATATCAAAATTTACAATTTAATAATAATGTGAATGTTGGTAATCCTCATGTAATTTATGGTACATTATGTCAATTATGAATAATGGACTAACTTGACAGGGAACTATCAAGAAACTACAAAGAACTATCAAAGCTATGAGTTGTACGAGGCTAAAAAGTGGAACTCAGCCTTTCTCACGATGGATGAACTTATGTGTTTGCGAGGAACCATTGTGAACTTAATTTCTTACCACTGGGGTGAAACTGTGGGAGAGTAACTTTTGGACTTTTTTTTCGCGGGGGGGTGAGAATGTAATGCCAGAAATGTAAAGTAATAAATATTTGGAAGGATTAAAAAATAATGGAACCAGGAATGCGGGCGGATTATCCCCACGCTAAGCAGATGGGCGATAATATACAGGTGGCCCCATATCTTACATACCACGCCCATGTTTACATACCACGCTAAGCCGCTTGGCGGCAACCGAGACGGCGACGCCATGTCTACGGATTAGCCCTCAGCTCTACATTTCAGCACGTGGACCGCCGACCGAAAAAGGGATATAAGTGAGAGTTGCTCGAAGTGGGAGTCGGAATTGGTCAAGGCAGGCTGTTGGAGTTAGACTAGTCAAGAAGAAGCGACGGTAGCAGAGTTAAGAGTTGTGTGTGCGTCTCTGATATAGGAATTCGAAGGAGAGCTCATGGTCATCTGGTATTGCAAGTGTAAAGTGTGACAAAGCATCGGTGTTACCCAAGTTATATGAAAGAAGATCAGGTACCGTACAATTAAGCTATATGAGGATAACCTCTTTGTCTAAATTTGTGTTTTTAAGGAAAATCTAATTAATGCATCCCACCACGTGCTCCAACCAAATATCAATTCATCTGGCATTACACCCCCCGAACTACCATTGAGATGTATTCCACTATTGTGATATTTATTTAATTTGTAAAACTAAAGAGTGTAAATTGAGTATGTGATAAATAAATGTTTGTTCCTTTACTATTAACCTTAATTTTTAGTTTGTTAACTTAGTATCCCGTTAAGCACAGAAATAGGTGGGTTTTGCGGCCACCAACGCAATGTACACAACAGTAAGTTTTAGAACAGAGTACATGTATAATTAATATACTAATAAATAATTAATTTAATGTAAAATGCATTTTTGACAATATTAATTTTAATCAACAAAATTAATAATCGGCACAATTAGCATGAAAGAATATACTTTTGCATTAAAAAAATATGTTTAATGTTTAGAACGTGTAGGTGCAAAATCCTAAATACGGAAAGAATGTTATTTGAAGAAATCAAAATTAACTCTAATTATATCCTGAAATCAGAATTTTATTACAATTTATTAAAGTTTTAAAAAGAATATCAAGATACAATGCCTCGTAGGATTTCTTTCAACTTTAGCAGCGAGAAATTAAATACTGTAAAAGAACAAAACCTTTTCCTAGAAATAAATCGTAATTTTGTGAATTGTAGAAATTTGAAAATTCAATTCATGGAAATAAAGGAATATTAATCGTCCTTAGCTATTAGTAGAAAGTCTGCTTTTTACCAATATGGAGCTAATAAACATTTTTTGTTTTATTTTAATGATCCTAGTGCATGAAAGGCTCTGTGTTTCAGTTTGTGTTTACTTTATCAGCATATATTTATTTTATTAGTTTATTAATATATAGAATGTTTAGTTTATAAAAATGTTTTCTTTTTTAACTAAACAATAAATAAAATCATTTAAATGTGTACTTTTTGAAATCGTAACAAACTGCCGAATTCAGTACATACAATTTTAATCGAGAAAGCGCCGCTTATTATGCTATTTGACTCATTTTGCTGCTAAAGTAGATGCTGCGAAGATTAAAATCAATAACTAATTATCAAAGCTGTAGTAATTTGCATCTCAAAGGAATAAACCTCAAAGGAATAAATGATATTTATATAGCACATGCATTCCTCTGATATCTACGACTCTACATATCATTGAGGGATAAGCAGTGTTCAAAACACGCAGTGTTCAACACAGGAAACACATTTTGGGATGGGACTGGATGTGTAAATTACAGCGTGCTTAATATAAAAACCAGAATGCAATGAAAATGGGCTTGACTAAACAGTCTTTTGGACCCAATGAGAACTATTGTATGATACATGTTTTTATAAAACGATTCTTCAGTTGAAGGTAAACAAAGATGTAGTTATTATCCGTTAAAATATATTACTACATACCACATTCTTCTAATGGGTACTACACGAAGAAATAGTAATCCAAGGGTGACTCGTACAAGTAAAGTGAAATATAAAAAATAATCATCAGAAGAGAATTTAGCTCGGGCAGTTACACCCCCAGAACTGAAAATTTCCTAAAAATTCGAAATAAACGCCATGCTTGATATGCGTTAAAAAATTTAACTATACATTCCTGGAAATGCGTAACTTTTGAGAAAAACATTCACTGACATATCAGACCTTGACATTGTGGCATCGAAATCTGCGATGCATATTTTTGTTTTAAAATGCTCTTTTCATGTCATGTAAATGTAGAATCTCTCAGACGATTTTCTGTCGAAATAAAGCAAATTGTGGAGTGTGTGCGACCTTGAAAAGGCTCGCCTGCCAGTCAGCGGAGAGAGAAAGCAAAGCCGTTGAGTGTTAATTTTATTTTGTTGATTATTTTCCAATGCTCGGTTTTGTACGTGTGATATGTATATGTGTGTTGTGACGTCAGCGCGGTAAATGTAGAGGGACGCGCTTGGATGAAGAATAGAGCTTACGATGGACGAGAGGGCTGTCGGTCGCATATAGATTTTGTTCCAATGTAAAACAAAAATGAATCTATTTTAAATTTTAATTTAACTTTACAAAGTGCTCTCATAATGTTCTTCGACCGACAGAGCCCCTCAGAACCGAAATATAGGTTCGTATGTAATTTTCCTTTAATTGGGAGATTGTAAAATTGAATTGCTGGTTGTATGTCTATGGAGTTTTTAAATGTAAAAAGCCAGCTTAAAAGTAATAGATCTGTATCAATCTCCCCTGGTATTTTCTATTGTGAAAAGGTTATTAAATTTGAGTAATATCTATGCTAAAAGATTTTCAAGCTAGATATATTGTGTTGAAACAAATTTAGAAAACCTAACTTATGATTAAAGGAGTTAGAATTGCCATTTTTGGAAAACTGTATTTAAATTACAAATTATGTCTTATCTGTGTTTCATAATGAAATTAAAGAACGTTCCTTCACTATAATGAAATATATAGAGTCTTCTTTTCAAGTGTTATTTTTCCTTGCCATTTATTACTTCCAGCCATTGAGTTGTAGTTTCGCTTCTCACCAGGGAGACGGATCTGAACTCTGGAGTTAAGTACTTACCACTATGGGATTAATGTGTTATACATGTTTTATATGAACTAACTTTATACATTTGAAGGTGAAAGCAGAAGGGTCTTTTAACACTTAGAAAACGCTTTTACATGTTTGGTGCCGTGTGCACTTTTGTCTCCCTGAGTGCTGGAATACTTTCGATTTCAAAAAAAAAGTATTTGTGTTATTTTCGGTTTCAAAAAAATGATTTTGAAATGGCAAGAGTTGAAATAAAAATATATTTGATATTTTTGTGAAAAGAAAATGTATTTATAATATGTGTATATACAGATATGAATGTGGTCTTTGATACCACCGAAGTAAGTCAGTATATATTTGCAAATGAAATATATGTAAGAATTGCTGCATATTGTGACATATAAACATTTTCCACAACGAGAACACTTTTTACACGACACATTTTCGACTTGATTTAAAATAAACATTTATTAAAAATAAATTTTGAGAACAAAATTAAGAATGTCAGGCAGACAAAGCAGAAGGAAAAGAAATGTGAGAAGTAACTCACAAGTTCAAAGGAACGTTAACAATGTCAGACAGGCTTCACCTTCACCGGTACGCTCACCTCCTCAGCGTCGGTCACTTTCTGTGAGCACCACTGGGACTGCTAAATCAAATATCGGGAAGACTCAATTTTGGAACTCGGTTCCAGAGTTCTCCGGAGCGGAGGATAGTTCACTCCAATCATTTTTAGACAGATTGGAATTAATTTCAGAGAATGCGGGATGGACGTCTCAAGAGAAAATTTTTTGTTTGAAAATGAAACTGTCTGGTCCAGCGAGTCGGCTAGTAAACGGCATTCCGAATTTAAAGAATTCGAAGAATTATGATGAATTAGTTTCGGCTCTTAAGGAAAATTTTGAATACAAAGAAGATATGGCAAAGCGTATCGCTGAACTAGTAAATATAAGACAGAAATCTGGAGAAACGGTTCGCCAGTTCGCTGTGCGAATTGAATCGGCTTCGTACGTAGCGGTACCGGAAGAGTTGGAAAAAAACAATAATTACTCCATAAGAAAAGCGCTTTTGAAAAATGCATTTATACGGGGATTAAATCCTGATTTTAGAAGATTAGTCCTAGCGCAGAATCCAAAAACATTTGAATCAGCTAAAGAGTTAGCGGTGCTTGAAGAGCAGTGTAAAAACGAAAATGAAGAACATTTAGAAGTAAATTCGGTTGAAAAGAAAAATTTAGAAGATGAGAAAATAACAAAATTAGAAAAACTACTTGAAATTCAGAGTAAACAGATCGAAGAATTTAAGAGCGAACTAGAAAAAAGGGACAGACAGGAAGAAAATTGGGAAGACGAAGAAGAAATATGGGAAGAAAATGACGTAACACAGAAATCCCCTAGAACACCTAAGTTAAGAAATTTTCGATCAAATTTGAAGACGTACATATCCCCGGGAAGCAGAAATAGAGGAAAATTTGCAAGAAGAATTCCGGTTACCCCGAGGAGAGAAGAAAGCAGAAATAACTTCCGTAGAGAAGTAAATCAACAGAGAGGATTTTGTAGTTACAGGAAACCTGGTGAAAGAAATAATTTTATTCCGGCTACACCAAGAGCTAGAGGAAATAACAATAATAGAAGAAATACTTTTGACACTTACAAAAGTCCAAATTTTAGAAGAAATCATAATAATAACACTAATTTCGGCTACAAAAGCAACTTTAATAGAAGAAATTTTAGAAAAGACAGATCAGCCAATCAAGTACATTTTGGAAATTTGAACCAAAATTCAAGAGAGAACTTTGGAAATTTTGGTAACACTTATGAAATCAGTACAATAGTACAGAATGCATCTCAAAATGCAACAAACTTGCCTGTTATTTCTGCTAAGCTTGCAGGAAATTCCATAAACATGCTAATTGACACAGGGTCCAGCATAAATATCACATATGAAGAAATTTTAAATTTATTTGACAAACAACAGTATACAGTGCATAGAAAACCTGCTGTACTGCGTGGATTTAACGGAGGAGATACAATTGTGAATTATAAAATTTCAATTAAATTAACCATACAGGATGAAAACTTTATTCTTGAGCTCTGGGTATTGAATTCTCCTGCACCATCAAATTACAAAGCTATCATAGGAAACTCCTTTTTAACAGAAAATAAAGCTGTAATTAATTTTGAAAACAATAACATGATCATGTGTGGACAGAATATTCCATTTAAAAGCAGAGAAAATTTTTCCAGTCAGGAATTTTCACTGGCAAATGTGTGTAGCTTACAAGAGGATAGTTGTTTGGAAAGACGAAGTTTATTTAGAAATTGTGATCAAAATTTTGGAAATAGAAATGAAAAGGTACATGACAGACAGACATTCACAAATGTAAACATTGCAAATCGGAAGGAAATTCCTTACTTTCTGACCAGCCCGAATAACTCAGTTTTGGGACCACCTTTGTACAAAAACACTTATAATGAAAAGGAAGAAAGAATCAATATTATTAATGAAATTAAAGAAAATAAATTTATTGTTGCAACTGTATTTCAGAAAAGTAAACTTAATCCACTTACTGAATCTTTTGTAAAAATTAGAGTAAATCATAAATTTCAAGAAAATGATACTATTTTGATTGAACCGCTTGAGGGAGAAAAAGAATTTTTTGTGGCAAGAGCAGTGTATAAGACACCTCAGAAAGATTATTTATATGTGAAAATTGCCAATCCTTCGGAAAATACAATTAATTTGAACAAGAAGATGAAAATTGCAAAATTACAAAGTATTAAAGAAGTACAAGCATTGCCAGTAAATACAGTAACTGACCACACACCCATTGAAAATAATGAAAAATTTGAAGCATGGGGTGGTGACTTTGACTTAAGTCACTTATATGGAGAGAAGAAGAGGAAGTTATTGGAACTTCTTAAAAAGCATCGTAGAGTTTTTGCAAAGTCAGTTTCAGAAATTGAGGGTTGTGATACAATTTTCCATACAATAAATTTAAGAACTAACATACCAATTAAAAAGAAAAATTACAGAGTGCCTCATCACCTTCAAGAAGAATTAAATAAACAGGTTACTTAACTTCTGGGTGCGGGTATTATTAGGCCCAGTACTTCGCCTTATAATACGCCGGTCCTGTTTGTCAAGAAAGCAGATGGGTCATATCGTTTGGTCTGCGATTTTAGGCAGTTAAATGAAGTCATGATTGACGAACCATATCCGATACCTAACATTAGTGAACTCATCGATAATTTGGCTGGAGCAACTTATTTTTCCACTCTGGACCTTACTTCTGGGTTTTACCAACTTTGTTTGGACCCGAATGACTGTGAAAAGACAGCTTTTTCAACCAACAAAGGCCATTTTGAATGGTGTCGCACTCCTTTTGGGCTCAAAAATGCTCCTGCATCTTTCCAGAGATTGATGTCATTGGTTTTGGCAGGTGTTTCGAATGTTTATATAGATGATATTGTTGTGGCTTCAAAATCCTTTGAAGAACATATACAAAAATTGGAAGAAGTATTTTTAAAATTGCAAGAACATCACTTAAAATTAAAGCCTTCAAAATGTTACTTCTTTCGAAGAACAATTAAATACCTGGGATTTTTGGTCTCAGATGGGAAAGTGCAACCTGATCCACACAATTTGGAAACCATTCAGAAATTTAAGACGCCAAAGTCCATAAAGAATGTGAGGCAGTTCTTGGGTCTCACAGGATTTTATAGAAAATTTGTGAAGAATTTTGCAGATGTTGCTTTGCCCCTCACACAACTTTTAAAAACAAAACAAGGTGAAAAATTTAAGTGGAATGATGCAGCTCAAGAATCTTTCGACATTTTGAGGAAAGAACTTTTAAAAGAACCAATTTTGATTTTACCTGATTTTAAAAAGAAATTCATATTGCACACAGATGCATCTAAATATGCACTTGGAGCATATATTTCACAGCAAGATGAAAATGGTTTTTTACACCCTATTTCATATGCCAGCAGGAAGCTAAATGATGCTGAAACCAGATACAGTGTTGTTGAGCGTGAAGCTTTAGCTGTAGTCTGGGCAACAAATTTTTTCAAACACTATTTAATTGGAGCTCACTTCACAATTTATTGTGATCAGCACTCCTTGTCATTTATTTTCAAATTCAAGGATCCAACCTCCAGACTTTCACGTTGGATAGCTTCTCTTTCCCAGTTTGACTATGAGATCATTCATAAGCCAGGAAAGGCGAATGTTGTGGCTGACTACTTATCAAGATGTGTCGGTGACAAAGAAAATCCATTATCAAAGAATTCTGCAAATACAAGAAATTCGGCTAATGCCCAAAAACCAAAGAAAGTAAATTTTGCACAAAATCAGAAATATTCAAAAAGTTCAGAAATTCAACAGGTGAATGCAATTAACACAAATTTAAATGATGAAGAAAATGTTCAAAGTGAAAATTTAGAGCAATTAACAGTGGAACCAACTTTGTTTACTAGAATAGTTAACGCTCAAAAATCTGATAGCAGATGCAACAAAATTAAGAATTTCTTGGAAAAAAATATAGCTCCTTATCCACAAAGGTTAACCTTTTTTGAGAAAGAAAATGCATTATGGTGCACTCACAAGCACCCCAAAAGAAGACACGAATTTAATGAAAGATTGGTAGTACCTCAGTCATTGGTATCTGAAATTTTGTGGTTGCATCATGACTGTCCTGCATTTGCTCACTGTGGTTTTCGCAGAACTTTGTCTAGTATCAGCAGAAAGTATTATTGGCAAGACATGTACACTCAAACACAGAATTATGTCAGTTCTTGTGATGTTTGTGTCATGAACCATGGGTTCAGAAATTTTAAAGCACCAGTACAGAAATTTGATACATCTGATTTTCCCTTCCAAAGAGTGGCGATGGATTGTATAGGTCCTTTTCCAGTTTCAAATTCTGGGAAAAGGTACATTTTGGTCATTACAGACTACTTCACAAGATGGGCAGAAGCTTACCCATTGTCATCTATTACTTCAGAGAGAATTTTGGAGTGTTTTGAGAAATTCATAGCGTCTCATGGTATTCCCCACCACCTAGTTACTGACAAAGGGTCGAATTTTCTTTCAAAAGCTGCTCAGAGCCTATACAAGAAGTTGGGAATCATCAAACATAGTACCACTAGCTATCATCCCCAATCTGATGGCCTCTGCGAGAGAGCAAATAAATCTTTGCTCAGAAGTTTGAAGAATCTTGCATATAAAGAGAAAGACGACTGGGATCGTTCAGTTCCTTTTGCCCTTCTGGCCCACAGAAATGCTGTTCATGCATCAACGGGAGAAACTCCTGCATATCTCATGTATGGCAGAGATTTAACAGTACCAAATACCCTTTTAACAGGATTTAAAAACACAAAGTATGATTCTGTGCATGATTATGGTCAAGATTTGGAATATAGATTAAAGAAAATTTATGAAATTGTTAAAGTTAATTTGGATAAAGCACAACAGAGTCAAATGCAACAACAGCATAAAGGTGCAAAACAACCTGTGATTAAAGAAAACGACCACGTGTATCTTTACACACCATATTTACCACGCGACCAGTCCAAAAAACTTTCTTCATATAATAGAGGTCCATTTAAAGTGATCAAGAAAATCTCTCCAGTCAACTTCATAATACAACATGTTCTAAATCCGAAGAACGAGCAGAGAGTTCATGTCAACAGACTTACATTACTACCACCTAGAAGAGTTGAGCTTCAAACTCTTCCAAAAGATAGTGCACTTGGTCATGATAAACAAACTGTGTCCTCATCAACCTCTGGTGTTTTCCAGCGGCAAGGTTCCAGTGCTCCAAATTCTAGTGCTCAAAATTCCAGTTCTCAAAGCAGTGTAAACAAACAACCTTCCAGTCACACAAACTGTGATAACCATCATACCAGAGTGGTCTACAATAGAGCTTTAAACCAGCAGCGTCCTAGAGTGAACAGTCGATATTCTCTCAGACAATTTAATTAATCCAGTTTTCATCTGTGCACAACAAAGTTCAAAATCTTTTTCTTCTGTGATGCAGAACTCCCAGTGTTTACAAAATTTGTTTAAGAAAGAGTGATACAGTAATTGTTAATGCAGCTGGTTAAATTTTTGGAATTTTGAAATTTAAGCTTAATTGATTGTTGTGCATAATTTTTCTGAAAGTATTGAATCTGATTATTGAAATTTATTATTGTTTATTCTAAATATTTTTATTTACACACATCTCTGATCCATTGTAATGGAAGATTTTTTCATCTGTGAAACATGCTTCATCTGTGAAAAATACAAAATTCTTTTTATTAGTTTTACTGTTTTGAACTTATATGCTATTTTAATTTTGCGATGTGTGTATTATCGACAGAAACTTTTCACTCTACAAAAACTTTTGATTATCTTTTGATAAACTTTTGAATCTGGAAATTTGAAACTTTTCGTGATCTTTGAACTGTGAAATTTTGGTGATTTGTTTTGAAATCTTCGAAAAACTTTTTTTTCAGTGATGAGATGACTGTGTTTGATCAAGTTCATCTGTTTGAGGTTGTGATGGAACCTCTTCTGCAATAATTTTTAATATTTACAATAATTTTAGGAAAATTAATATCATGTGGTGATGAAAATTTTAATTTCAGATGTGCAGAATTTGAGTACCTGATAAGACAAACTGTGGTGAAGTGCATGATTTGACACTTCTGATTATTTGTCCTGATTTTGACAAAATTTTTTTGAATATTTCTGTTTTTGAAAATTTATTTCATATATTTTTCTGTTCCTGCTTTACATATATTTTTTATTTGATCTGTAATTCAATGTTGACAATTTTACAAGTTCACTTCCCTACTGGTACAATGAGTACAGTAGTTTCGTCAGTCACCATTGTCCCTTGAGTTCAATGTTGCAAATGTTTTTTCTTTTGAGTGAATTGCAGGTGTTTACACAAACAAGCTACACCCTGTGTTTCGAGAGGGATGTGAATGAAGCAATTTAAAATCCCGGCTTTTTGCTGCACCTGGTCGAGGCTGGACAGATCTCGCCGTCGTTTCCAGAGCGGAGGCGAGAAGCGTATCATCTGGAACCCCTGTGTGTTGGAGGAGTGATGCTGTGATGGAGGACTCATCGCTTCGGAGTTGGGTTTCTCATCTTTGCGGAATTGACTTGTGCTTTGGACCGTGGCTGTCCTGTTTTCGTCTGGATGCACCAGAAGCCCAGCACGCGGGATATTTTTTTTTTCATTTTCATACACACCTTCCTTTTCTTATGATGGCAACCCGTATAGATCCCCGCTGATTTTACACCTTCTGGAAACATATTTTTCTGTACAGTTACACAGCAGGAATCTTTAGTGTATTTTACAGGTGTATTATTTTTTATTTGAAGTATTTGAGAAAGTTTGATAAGAGCATATTTTGTGTATTTCAGTGTATTTGCATATGTTTTAACTGTGTGTTTTCTTTTGAAAGGATCCTATAGCAGTTTTTGGACAGCATTGTGTCCTCTCTTTTGGCCATGTTTTGATGTTTTGACTCTTGGACAACGGGGACCCTGATCAAGTCTCTGGACTCCTTGAGTGTGGTGGTAGTGTAGACGTACGTACATTACTCACCCTCAAAATTTTTGTGCAAAATTGCCTGCGGCAGTTGCTGCTTCAGCGATTCGCCCTGCTGGAGGTGATGCTTCTACAGGATTCTCTTGGAGAAAATTGTCCTGCCCTGCGGTTGCAAAATTTTTTGCCGGGGGGGGAGAAGATATTTGTGGCATCGAAATCTGCGATGCATATTTTTGTTTTAAAATGCTCTTTTCATGTCATGTAAATGTAGAATCTCTCAGACGATTTTCTGTCGAAATAGAGCAAATTGTGGAGTGTGTGCGACCTTGAAAAGGCTCGCCTGCCAGTCAGCGGAGAGAGAAAGCAAAGCCGTTGAGTGTTAATTTTATTTTGTTGATTATTTTCCAATGCTCGGTTTTGTACGTGTGATATGTATATGTGTGTTGTGACGTCAGCGCGGTAAATGTAGAGGGACGCGCTTGGATGAAGAATAGAGCTTACGATGGACGAGAGGGCTGTCGGTCGCATATAGATTTTGTTCCAATGTAAAACAAAAATGAATCTATTTTAAATTTTAATTTAACTTTACAAAGTGCTCTCATAATGTTCTTCGACCGACAGAGCCCCTCAGAACCGAAATATAGGTTCGTATGTAATTTTCCTTTAATTGGGAGATTGTAAAATTGAATTGCTGGTTGTATGTCTATGGAGTTTTTAAATGTAAAAAGCCAGCTTAAAAGTAATAGATCTGTATCAATCTCCCCTGGTATTTTCTATTGTGAAAAGGTTATTAAATTTGAGTAATATCTATGCTAAAAGATTTTCAAGCTAGATATATTGTGTTGAAACAAATTTAGAAAACCTAACTTATGATTAAAGGAGTTAGAATTGCCATTTTTGGAAAACTGTATTTAAATTACAAATTATGTCTTATCTGTGTTTCATAATGAAATTAAAGAACGTTCCTTTACTATAATGAAATATATATAGTCTTCTTTTCAAGTGTTATTTTTCCTTGCCATTTATTACTTCCAGCCATTGAGTTGTAGTTTCGCTTCTCACCAGGGAGACGGATCTGAACTCTGGAGTTAAGTACTTACCACTATGGGATTAATGTGTTATACATGTTTTATATGAACTAACTTTATACATTTGAAGGTGAAAGCAGAAGAGTCTTTTAACACTTAGAAAACGCTTTTACAACATCTAATGTCATGCCCAATATCATTCAATATTATGTCAATATAAATAATGACATAAACATAATTACTTTCCTTATATACATAATGTATAAGGAAATATTGTGACGGGGTCGAAAATTCGAATTCGAGTTTTCGATGGGAGAGCACGTTTCAAGCATCCCTGATCACGAATCAAACATTTTTGAAGTGATGTCTGTGTGTGTGTGTGTGTGTGTGAATCTGTGGAGACTATAACTGACGAACGAATGGACCGATTCAAACCAAATTTGGCACAGAAATCACAATCAGTAAACACTGGAAGTCTATTGTTTTTATACGCAATCAAACTTTCAGAAACCCCCTTAATTTTCGAATAAAATTTTGAAAAAATCGTCAAAAAATCAAAACTACTAATAATGTTACGCAAATAGACATTTCTTATGTAATTTTTCATTAGAAAACGATTGACATAAATTTTAGAACGCTAACATGAACCGTTCTTGAGATACAGCTCATTTTTCAAAAAAATGATCAAAAAGTCATATAAAAAAAAATTCCTATTGAGAAACATGTTCACTTTTCATACGTAATACCATGCGATAAATTGGATGACATCATTCTCGTGGATCTAGCTCGTTCCATTTATGAAGCACTTTCCAACTTCAATGCAATTTTATTTAAACATGTCTGAAATGCAATACATTCCTCGGTAATATTTTAAAACTTATCACAATACTACATTGATTTATTATATTTGAAAACTTAAACCTTCATTGAAAAAAATGAACTTCATTCAAATGACGGCATTGAAATATAAATTGCCTGCTTTAAATATCTCTAAAATGCAATACATTCCACGGTAATATTTTTAAAACTATCATAATACTACGATAATTTATTATATTTGAAAACTTCATCGAAAACAACTGAAATAAATTCAAATGACGTCATAGAAAAAATAACTCGCCTGGATCTCTCTATAAAAGCAGGATTTCATTCATAACTTTCTCCCATTCATTTCATTCATCACAATACTATAATAATTTATTTTATTTAAAAATTAAGACCATGGAGCTACAATTCATAAACTCTATGCTTAAAACTTCATCGAAAAAAATCGTCCTTCTGTTTATAAAATCAATTAATATTTCATTCATATCAGCCATGCAGACTCCATGGACTGAATTATTTTGTGTTAAAGAAATACAGTAATTCTAATACAACTCATTCTACATATTTTGCTGTTTACATTTTACATAGGTGAAAAATAGGCTTAGTTGTAGAAATAATCAAATTTGAATGAGAATTTAAACTCAAATATATTGTCATTGTGTTGTTTTAGTATATAGATGCACAGAATTTAAGCAAAAATAAAGTAGTTTTAGGACGGATACAGCACTCAATATGAATTAAAAAGAACTTTAAAAAATCACGATTTTGAAACAAGGTGGATGCCATATATCATTTTGAAGTGGGTCATGTGATCGTTTCATATCATGGTCACGTGATCGTTTCATATAAGATGTGTAATTAATATTTTAATTTTTATTTAAAAAACTACTGAATATATTTCGCTGAATTTTTTTTTATATATTTTATGGAACAATTTGACTATTACCTAAAATTTTCGAAGCAATTTGTGAATTTTAAATCCACTTAAAAAATGTTTGAAAAATTAGGTCCCATAGGGCTCAGTGTACTTCATTTTTTCAACCCGGGTTCAATCCAAAACTAATTGGGTGATATTATTCATTTATATTCCCATAGGTCCTACAGACCGTCTGAACAACATACTAAAATTTCATTTTGATTAAGTCATTTTTACGGCAGTTATCGTGCTAACGGACAGACAGACAGACAGACAGACAGAATGAACAAAGTCATAAACACTTTTCAACTTTGTTGTAAAGTGTTAAAAAGATACTTTGAGTAATACTTTTGTATTTGAACGCCAATAGGCATTTATCTGCTGTAAGAATAACTTATTTCTTCGTCCATAACGCTTGGCGAGATTTTGGCGACGAATTTGGCGGAATATCGCTAACTTGGCGACTTTTTGAACTGTTGACAAATTAACGAAAATCTCGCCAAATGGATAAAAATGACGCTGAATCAATGAAAATGACGACTAATTGTCGAAAATTCAATATCTTGGAAAGGATATTAGTATCTACTATAAGAAAAACCTATTTATTTTACTGCAAAAGTAGTAAATTCATTTCATTATATAAAGAAAGTCATGTGTTGCCCACATCAGATTTTTTTATATATATTTCTATAACAGTTTTTTTATATATCTCTTATTACTTTAAGCTCATTCGTCTGTTCTTGTTATCACAGAGCTCTTTTACACACATTTGTGTCACTTGCAGGCTATAAGAGTCTTCCTAATTTATTTGAGTTATTATTTGAATTATTTGTTAATAGCGCAATATGTGTTATAATTTCTTATAACATCCTTAAAAATATCCTTTTACATTACTCGATGAGTACCCAATTGAAGCAATATTAATAGATTTTATTTAAATAGAAATCGCATCTTAGACACGTCTAATCGTGCTTATAGGACGGATAAACTTAAGATGACCTGTGCATACTCCTTCAGTTCCCTTTCCAATGCATTATCATATGACGGGGCAGCTATTTCAAGAGATGATCTGTCTTGAAAATCTCGCCTTCACTTGAGGGTCTGTTGCCAATCCGAGCAAAAACAGGTCTGCATCTTCCTTCTTTAATTTATAAAGAAATAATTTTGTACATTTATTTCAAATGATTTCATTTAATTATTTCATTAATAAATAAAATAATATATAAAACAAAAGTGACTCTACTTCGTAGAACGGCCATTCCTAGTGTAATGGGGTTGGGCTTATTCTTTTCATCGTTAAAAATTACATATAAAACAAGCATTTAATAGATATATTTGAGCAGACGTAGTCTTTTATATTAGATTTGGGGGATTTTTGCGGACCATTTCGCAAAAAAAAGGCAGGTTATTTTTTTCCGAATTGTACCAAAATCTAATCAGCAGCAGGGTAACCCACAAGTGACTATCTACCAAATTTTGTAAAATTTGATTTATTACTATTTCAGCCAGAGTGGATAAAGGCAATTTTTGCGGACCTTCTCCCAAAAAAGGCAGGTTGTTGTATCCCGAATCGTACCAAAAACTAAGCACCAGGATCCTATAGAGTTTTCGTATTCTAGAGGTGTCAAAACGTGTAGATCCGTCGAAAACTCGAGTTGAAATTTATGATTCCAATACTTTCCCTATATATTGTATTGCAGGTAAAGTAAAAATCTAATGTGGCAGCACATGACTTTCCCTGCAGACTTATGTCCACGTTTTCTTTATTTTAATTAAATTTAATTCACTTTTACTTCAATTTTCATTTTCATTTGGTAACTGGACTTATTTTAAAAGGTGACGAAGAGAAACTACGAAAAAGTGTAATGGTAAAAGTGTCATGGCGTTCGTCTTATTCTTTTCATTGTTAAAAATTATGTATAAAACAAGCATTTAATGGATATATTTGAGCATACGTAGTTCTTTATTTTAGATTTTGATGATTTTTGCGGGCCATTTCGCAAAAAAAGGCAGGTTATTTTTTTCCGAATCACACCAAAATCTAATCAGAACCAGGGTGACCCACAAGCGAATTATCTACCTAATTTTGTGAAATTCGGTCCATTAGTTTTTCAGATAGAGTGGATACAAACTTTTGCCGGTCATTTGGCAAAAAATGCGGATTTTTTTATCCCGAGTAGTACCCAAAACTAATCAGCACCAGATTCGCGCACAAGTGACTTACCAAATTTCATGAAATTCGGTCTATTAGTTTTTTAGTTAGAGTGAATACAAAATCTGCACACACACACAGACAGACACACACACAGACGTCACGCTAAAATAGTTTTTCGTATTCTAGAGGTCTCGAAACGAGTAGATCCGTCAAAAACTCGCGTTGCGATTTTCGGCATGATTCCAATACTTTCCTTATACATTACCATGTATTGCAGGGAAAGTAAAAATGTAAATTAAGTGTAATTTTAAATAATTATAGGTGTTACTTTTGCCATTAAACTCAATATAATGAATTATTGAAGAAATAAAGTGAACGTGAATATGAGTCTGTAGGGAAAGTCATGTGCTGCCGCATCAGATATTTTATTTCAAATAAACTTGCGGAAAAAATATTGTTTGCATAATGCTACATTTATGGGAGGTTCGGTTTTAATACTTTCCAACATAGTAGTTGAAAAGTGTTATGACTTTGTTCATTCTGTCTGTCCGTTCACAGAATAACAGCCGTAAAAATGACTTTATCAAAATGAACTGTTAGTATGTTATTCAGACGGTCTGTAGGACATATGGGAATGTAATTAAAGAATATCACCCAATTAGTTTTGGATTGAACCCGGGTTGAAAAAATGAAATACAATGAACCCTATGGGACTCAGTTTTTCAAACATTTTTTAAGCGAATTAAAAATTCACAAATTGCTTCGCAGGTCTTAGGAAAAATTCAAATTATCCCATAAAATATAACAAAAATTCACCAAAATGTATTCGGTAGTGTTTTAAATTAACATAATAGTGACACCCATATCATATGAAGATATTACGTGACCCACCTCAAAATATAATATGGTATCCATCTTGTGTCAAAATCGTAATTTTTTAAGTTTCTTTTAATTTATATTTAGTGTCCTAAAACGTCCTAAAACCGCTTTATTTTTACTTAATTTCTGTGCATCTATATTCTGAAATAGCGCAATTACAATATATTTGAGTTTAAACGATCAATGTGATCCATCTTGTGTCAAAATCGCGATTTTCAAAGTCCTTTTTAATTCATATTGAGTGTTGTATCCGTCCTAAAACCTCTTTATTTTTGCATTTTTTCTGTGCATCCATATTCTGAAACAACGCAATTAGAATATACTTGTGTTTAAATGATCATCCAACTTTGATTATTTCTACAACGAAACCTAATTTTCACTTATCGCGCATGTAAACACATCAAGCCGCAAGATGAGTTGTATAAGAATTGCTGAATTTCTTTAACGCAAAATTATTTAGCACTGGAGTCTGCAATATAGCTGATATGAATAAAACATTCATTGATTTTACATAGAGACGCAGACGATTTTTTTTGGGAAGCTTTTTCATTAGGGATATCGTTACGCCGCCATCGAAGACAATGTGATCAGCTGTCAGAGTTCGAGAGGGGAAGAATCTTCAGGATGATGGAAGCCGTGTGGTCAGCTCGGCCAACAGCCCTCCACCTAGGCCCATCTGACTATACTGAGAGAAGGTGTTAGGAGCACTGGACGAGAGAGAGGTCGCATATACGGTAATCAGGCTCAGAACTCCCTCGGCAAACCAATAGCCGATATGACCGTCACATCACTGGACACGCACGTACAGCATCATCTGCATCATTATCCGCCCTCCGGACACAAGCAGCACCTCCACTACGGATCTCTGTGTCTGTCCGTACCATCACCAGGCGCCTGGCTGAATGACATTTGTTATCACTGCGCCGATTACGTGTGCTTCCAATGACACCCACCGTCAGCTCCTTTTGGAGTGGTGTCACGCTCCACGGAATTGGATTCCAACCGAATGGAACCAGGTCGTCTTCAGAGACATATCGAGATTCAATTCGGGCAGTGATGACAACCGTGTACGTGTGTAGAGCCCCCGTGGTGAACTCCTCCATACTGCCTTTGCTTTACAGCGACACACCTCTCTCACAGCTGGTGTGATGGTATGGGCTGCCGTCGCATATGACACACGGTCACCTCTAATACTGATCCAAGAACCATGGCAATACACGGCAAGGATGTCACTGGAATGTCTCCGCCACTTCATCACCCTTACCTGGCCTGCCCGATTCCCAGATTTGTCACCGACCGAGTATGTCTGGGATCACTTGGAACGGCAAGTTAGACAGCCTATGACTTCGGATGAACTAGAGGCCAGACTAGAACAATTGTGGCATGAGATGACGCAGGACACCATACGGGACCTGTATGCTTCAACGCCCGCTCGTATCGCATCGTGTATTCACGCTACAGGTGTCCCTACAGGGTACTAGAACCTCCATTCATTTGTAGTTTTTTCCAGTAATAAATGATTTTACGAGTTTGGTCGAACTAGAGGCGCGCTTAGAACAACTGGTGAATGAGATCACGCAAGACATCATACGGGACCTGTATGCCTCAATGCCTTCCGGTATCGCATATTTTATTCCCACTGGAGGTGGCCCAATAGGTTACTAGAACCTCCATTCATTTGTAGTTTTTCCTGTAATAAATGATCCTTTTGCTTTGATTTTGCAATCACTTATATCAACGTTGCACTCAAATATATAAAATTTTGTTCGATTCTGACAATTATTTCTTGGAGCGTAAATTTTTATGGTAATGAGTGTATTTATTTATTTACGAATATATATTAAGAAGAGAAATATATCCACATCAGTATAAATTACAAAGTTATTAGCATATATTATTACTCTTCTTTTTTTGTAAAATTAATAAACAATAAACTTCCAATTTCTCAATGTCTAAGCTGGAAATATTTCTAATTAACTTTTTTTTTGTCTGAAAATAGTATCAGCTATCCATTTTTTTAAAGTTAATTCTAGAGAACCTCAATTTTGATCGCAGCATTAAAGTTATTAATGACTAATGATTGCATTTTGTGCAATGGATTCCATTAAGTCTCGTAAAGATAAATACGGCTGGAATGAATATAATTCTCTAATTGATACGGATTGAATCATCCATAAAATTGAGCTTAATTATAGGTTTAAAATGAGTGTTTTAATATCATTCCAAACTTTATGACAAGAAATGTATAGAGAGGTCATCCTAGAATGACAAAGGTGTATACGCATTATATAAGTCTATCTATAAGGCCTTTCCTGAAAAATAGATAACTTAAAGACAATTTTGACTGGAATTAACAAAAATTCAGAAGCTTTCTTCTTAGTCAACATTCTAAATTCCCCGGGAACATAATACTGAATTCATATCAGGCACTATTTAAGCTGTATCTATAGGAAATCGTGGGAAATATAGGGTTCGAGATATGTTTTGAACCAGAAGTGGAAATCCTAAATAAACCTTCCAACCTCCTATGGAATGGAGTGCTGATTCCATATGAAACACAGCATATTCCGAGAAATTCAAAGAAAAATGTTAATTTTCGTAGAAATGTTAATTTTCGGAAGTGAAAACCCTTCGTGGGTCTTTATCTCATTCAGAATAGACTTATCAAAGCTCGATTATTACTCAAAGCTCGATTTACAGCTAATCCTGAGATATAGATATTTTAAGTAAAATATTTGAACCGCAAGTGGAAAATAAACTGAAAGCGAAAAATTTAGTGAGCTACCCTCCAAAATTTAATGCTGGATCCATATCCTTGTCTATCATGTCTATCTATAACTAATTTTGAGATGTAGACACTTGAAGTAAAATGAAAAGTTTAAAACTGGGAATAGAAAAATATAATCGGAAATGGAAATCTATAGTTCCCTCCTTCAAAATTTAATGCTAATCATTCATCATCTGAACATTAACCATACCAGATCTTGAGAACTGAATGTTTCAAGGAAAACATTTTCCCCAAACCAATAGTATGTCAACATTTTTGCCAGCAACGAGTACATATTCAAAGTTGCACTTTTTGGGCGATGGTTTTAGTTGCATAAAAGTCATCGGCGTTGTCGGGGTCCTAAAAATGCGTCCACTCCGTAAATAAAACGTTTGAACACAATTTAAAATGGGTTTCGATTCGGAAACTGCTTGCCACAAATCGCATGCGCTCTCTCCAAAAGCATAAAAATAAATAAATAAATAATACTACTGATAAATAAATAAAACTGTGAGGAGGGAAGGCGTGGGCTAAACCTTCCTAGCACAGACTACTTGTACTTCTGAGGTGGGCATGCGCAGTAATATCCACCGGTTGAAATGTCGTATCCGTGAATTTCGCGGAAGATGCGTCCATTGCTTTGCGATCACTTAAAAAATTTAAAATATTATGATTACCTATGAAATCGAAATTTTTTCTGGTTGAATGGTAAGATATTTACGGATTTTTAGCAAAAGTAGAGAAACGTGTTATTTATATATATATATATATATATATATATATATATTGATAGTGATATATATATATATTGATATTGATATATGATATTGATATTGATATGATATTGATAGTGATATATATATATATTGATATTGATATATATATATAGAGAGAGATAGAAACGTGTTATATATATATATATATATATATATATATATATATTGATTTCCAGCAGTTAAGCGCGCAATGCAAATTTTCATTTTTCGGAAGCGTATTTGAATTTGAGTGGCTGTAAATCGCTGCGGATGTAGGTGGGAGCATGTAAATATCGTATGTTACAGCCACTCACTATTGACTGTCAGGATATATGCTAATTAGGCAGTCGTTGAAGATGCCAGCATTCTGAAGAGTGTGAGGAAATCCCTTTGAGCCCTTGTTGGCAAGGAGCACGGTCTGGGTCGCAGAAGAGTGTTGTTGTTGTTGTTGAAACCCAGACCGTCCGACCTACCAGAAAGTGTGAGGAAGTGCATTTAAATGCTGATACGAAGTGTTTAAAATATTTGTATGATTTTTTTTTGATGATATTCGTGCGTGTTTCCATGGCTGAAAGAAGACGAATGACGGATAGTGGGCGTTAGCGTGCTGTCGGACGCATTGAAGCAGGACAATCAATCAAAGATGTCGCTATTTTCTTCGGCATTGATCATTTGGTAATTTCTCGATTATGGAATAATTTCAAACACGTTAAACAGTTGTCTGGGGACCTCTGCCTGGTCGTCCAAGGGTTACCACCCCCTATGTTGATCGGTATGTTGTTATAGTAGCCAAGCGGAATCGGCGAGCGACCTCCAGAATTGTTACATCCATGGTTCCAGCGGCACTTGGTAACACAATATCTGCCAGTACTGCGGGCCGAAGGTTCCACGTGAAGGGACTGTACGTCCGAGTACCAGGTTTTTGTGTTCTACTAACCGTCCAAGCCAGAGGGGCAAGATTAAACTGGTGTCGCCAACATGTCAATTGGACTGTCTTAGATTGGTGCAACGTCCTGTTTACGGACGAGTCCAGATTTGCCCTGGAAATAGATGATAAGCGTGTAAGGATCTGGAAAGAACGAGGCACACGCAATCAGGCCAAGAACATCACCGGACATTACGCATTCAGAGGTGGCAGCGTCAAGGTGTGGACTGGAATTTCAATGGGATATCGCACAGAGCGACACATCTTTAAAGGCGGTTCTGTGACGGTTGCGCGGTATCTGGATGAAGTCGTCCTAAACCCCACTGTGAGACTCTACTCTGCAGCAGTTGGTCCATATTTTCTCCTTATGGACCATAATGCTCATCCCCGTCGATCTAACATCGTTGACGAACAACTGGAAAGTGAGGGCATTTCTTGTATGGAGTGGCCGTCGTATTCCCCCCGATCTTAATCCCATTGAAAACCTTTGGGATGTCCTAGGCCGTGCTGTCTCTGCACGTATAAATAATAAAATAAAATTAGCACATAAATAATAAAATATGTAATAATAAAACATTTATGTAATAATAAAATAAAAAAAAATCAAGTAATATTAACATCACCATAGAAGCAAATTCACGGCCATACTGCTGATAAGAGAAGAGAACAACACTAGCCCAAATTCGATTATTAGTCAGAGTTAAATTCCTCCTCAGGTCTGAGTATTTTACTCTAACTAACCCAAACACATGTCTGTTTCAGATAGAGCAATAGTACATTACTATAAATACTCCAACCCAGTTTACGGGCATCAAAAAATCTGATGTGGGCAGCACATGACTTTCCCTGCAAACTGATATCCACGTTCTTTTTATTTTAATTAAATTTATTCCACTTTTAATTCAATTTTCGTTCTCATTCGGTAACCGTACTTATTTTCAAAGGTGGCGTAGAGAAAATATGAAAAACTAAAATATCTCGAGAACGGCTAGTCCTGGTGTAATGGGGTTGGTCTCATTCTTTTCATCGTTAAAAAATACGTATTAAACAAGCATTCATTGGATACATTTGAGTATATCTAGTTCTTTAGTTTAGATTTTGACGATTTTTGCGGGCCATTTTGCAAAAAAGGCAGGTTAATTTTTTTGCGATTCGTACCAAAATCTAATCAGCACCAGAATATCCCAGAAATGACTCATCTACCGAATTTTGTGAAATTCTGTCCATTAGTTTTTTAGTTAGAGTGGATAAAAGATTTTGCGGGCCATTTCACAAAAAAGGCGGGTTCTTTTATTCCGAATCGTACCCAAAACTAATCAGCACCAGCCCTGCCCACAAGTGACTTACCTACAAAATTTTGTGAAATT
>OX578143.1:147300533-147318033 GCA_951213105.1 Amaurobius ferox
TTAATTGTGTATATAATTTTAGCATTTTAGTTTTGATATGGATAGACTGATTATTAATGGGTTTAAAAATTTGATTATTTTTTAAGTAATTCTGTAACAGAGAAACATAATATTTTTTACAAATGATGGCATAATTATTAGAAGCTTTATCTACATAAGTTATGACAAAATGTTGTTGAAGTTCTTTGATAGCAGATAGGAGTTGTTTATAAGGATACCTAGGCTTCGTTAATTTAATGTTTATAATAACATTTTTAAGTAGATGTAAGGTAGTATACTTCCATTGATTGAATGCTTCAATAGAATATATATATATATATATATATATATATATATATATATATATATATATGTATATATATATATGTATATTTATATATATATGTAAATATATATATATATATATATGTAAATATATATATATATATATATATGTAAATGTATATATATATATATATATGTAAATATATATATATATATATATATATATATATATATATATGTAAATATATATATATATATATATATATATATATATATATATATATATATATATATATATATATATATATACAATCAGATAACATACAAAATGCAAATTTCGATGTATGAAGACTTATGAAGGAACGTCCAGTTTAAAAATCGTTGAAAAGAACGTTCTTCGATCCTTCTGAATATGACTCTGCAATAGTATATTTGTCGCAAAGGAACCGATTTGTGTGAAAATGAGAAAACATAAAATAACTAAAAAACTAATTTTAGTTTTTAAAACAACATAACGTAGAGATGCACCTTCCCGGGTACTGAAATATCTGTACCAACTTTCATGGCCGTAGTATGCTTAAATTTTATGCTACTGACTGCGCGCTGATTTTCACACACACACAATCTTCCTTCTTTATATTAGATATATTACGGTATACTCCCATATCCATTCATAATTTATTGTAAATGCATATTTATACATTTTTATGTTACCTTCAGGACCAACTAACCTTAACGTTTTCAAACGGTACCAATTAAGAGAAAGCGTTTCTGGCAATTTTCGAGAACTAATGGTCGCAGGGTGAAATTATTTTCTTCATAAATACGTCCCTTTCCATAGAAAGATGTTCTTCCGTAGAAAGATATGTCGGAGCTTAATTAGTTCATTTAAACTGCTGGCACCGCTTAATGACGGCAAAATGTTTTCGGTTTTATATTTTCCAAGAATAACTTAGTTAAACTTTTGGAGAATCACTTGTTAGATAAGTGATTATTGAGTGATACAGAGTGTGTAAACATAACATAATTTTATTCTTTATTAATATATACTAACGATTTATCAAGCCGGTGAAGTTTTAATTTTGGTTACACAAAGTTACTCACAGTGTCATTAATTTGTAATTTACATTACGTTCACTAGCAGTATAGCTATACTTCGTACAGAACATATAATAATAGCCTGAAGTTCGAGCGTTGCTCGGTAAAGGGGAGGTGAAACTGAAGAATAAACGTCCTTATTTTCGAACCAGACCGTCCGACCTACCCGAAAGTGTGAGTGATAAACTTCCTGTTCATTGGGACATGAATTTTAATCAGGTTTAGGACTTTTGGACTTAGACATTTGTTTTACTTTTTTTCAAATTCTTAAGACATTTGTTTCAATTTTATTGATTCGTAAACCAGTAGTTTTAGTATACTTGCTAAAGCATTTAGTTTTCTATTGTAGATCACAAAATCTAGAAGCCAAAAAATAATGCCATCTTCAAAATCTAAATCTTCCAAGACAGATTTGAATTTCCATCTAATGCCTCTTCTCTTGTTTTTGATGGTGTTTCTTATGATCCAATCAGTGAATATAACAAATAATAAACTTGATATCACACGTTCATATTTCCTGATTTAAAAAATTTGATGTGGGCAACACATGACTTTCCTTATATAATGCAATGAATTTACCACTTTTACAGTTAAAAAAATGTTATTCTTATAGTAGATACTTATATTTTTTCTAAGATATTGGATTTTCTTCAATTAGTCGCAATTTTCATTGATTTAGCGTCATTTTTATTCATTTGGCGAGATTTTTGTTAATTTGGCAACAATTAAAAAAGTCGCCAAGTTGGCGACATTCCGCTAAATTTGCCGCCAAAATCTCGCCAAGCGTTATGGACGGAGGAATAAGTTATTCTTACAGCAGATAAATGGCTATTGGCTTTCAAATACAAAAGTATTACTCAAAGTATCTTTTTTCATGAATGGAACGAACTAGATCCACGAGAATGATGTCACCAAATTTATCGCATGGCTTTACATATGAAAAGTGAACATGTTTCTCAATAGGAATTTTTTTTATATGACTTTTTGATAATTTTTTTGAAAAATGTGTAATATCTCGAAAACGGTTCATGTTAGCGTTCTAAAATTTTATATATATATATATTATAATATTTATGTCAATCGATATTTATGTCGTCGAAATATTTATGTCAATCGTTTTCTAATGAAAAATTACATAGAAAATGTCTATTTGCGTAACTTTATTAATTGTTTTGATTTTTTGACGATTTTTTCAAAATTTCATTCGAAAATGTAGAGTGGTTCTGAGCATTCGATTGCGTATAAAAACAATAGGCTTCCAGTGTTTACGGATTGTGATTTTTGTACCAAATTTGGTTCAAATCAGTCCATTCGTTCGTCAGTTATCGACTCCACAGACTCACTGAGACACACACACACACACACACACACACACACATACACACACACACACACACTTTCACACACACACACACACACACACACACACACACAGACATCACTTCAAAAATGTTTGATTCGTGATCAGGGATGCTTGAAACGTGCTCTCCCGTCGAAAACTCGAATTCGAATTTTCGACCCCCTCACAATACTTTCCTTATACATAATGTATATAAGGAAAGTAAAAATGTTACCAGAGATCAATCTGCAACCAGTACTTCAGGATGTCCAATAAAAACCCAGACAATCTGACCAGTCCGCAGCCACAGGCCACAGGTTCATTTCACTCCCAACGTGGACCAGTACTTTTATCAAGTGCCGATAGTTGCTGACTAATTTTTCTTATATGGACGTGAAATATATTCCCTGGTCCAAATAAGGACAGAACATAATCTTCGATGATATCTAATCTCCCCCCCCAAAAATATAGTAAAATCTCCCAAATAATAGAGTCCAAGGATGACATGCTGAATTTCAACGACTTCTCAGTGTGACAAATTTATATCTCCCTATAATTATCTCTCCTTATAATTTATTTTTCGCAATGTACCTTGTCTTTCCCCTCTGGACAAACAAACAAAAATTTGTTAAGAACTTTAATGTAATGTATTTTAACACTATTTGGGCGATTAAGAACGCTTATTTATGTATTGATTGTATATATGATTTTTTAAATAATTATAATTTTAACTTGTAAATAAAATACAGGCATTTAAACAAGTAAAATTCGTTCATGTGTATACATGGAATTTCACGCCTTCTTTTCTTGCATGAATGCGCTGTTTAGCTGCCAACAGGTAAATGGAGTTTTAATATCAGATTCATAAAACAATTTATAGTTTGCTATGTTATTTCCATATATGGTAATACTAAGTCAAAAATCAGCAAGATTGATGCTGTAAGAGAATCTGTCATAAATTATGAATCAACATCAAAACAAAGATTAATTACCAATTTTTTTGTTTGCATCATATTAAAAAATTGAATCAAAATAGCAATTTTTATGTATTTTTCATTCTTCATATTTGATTTACATAGGCGTTTTATTCGACAGTATCTGTTGAGATTCACTGCGACTTTCGATGTCGTTGTTCTTGTAAGCGCTGGTCACATCTTTCATTGGTTTCGTCAACGAATCGTTGTATGTCTTCTAGTCACTGTACATTGCGTATTATAAAAAATGCTGGTCTTTCTGGCCATGTCACTCACTTTAGCTGCTCGAATTGGTCTTGTAGACGTTGTAGGCTTATCTTCTTCATCCATAGGAAGGCATTCGAGACGGGATTCCGATCGGCCATCTCCAACAGTGTTGTATTCCCCTTATTCAATTTATAATTCCGACGTTTCCTAAGGCATCCACGAGGCCTCTTTAAGCTCGCTTTGAGTATGAGATTTTACAAATATTTGAAAAAATATGTCCGTTAAATAACTTAAATAAACATTATACAATTCGGCCTTATCACGAGTCCCGGTACGAGTTTTGCTTTCAACTGCCAGAATATACCAGAATATAAATATCCCTTTCGCTAGCAACTGATTCGCTAAGCAGATTAAGTTGAGACTCTTCAAAATCCTTAGGCCTGGTATCAAGACAAAATATGTGCACGAATACAGCGCTTTATAGTATAAAGAAGCTTAAAATTTACAATTATGTACAAATTTATATAGTATTCTAAATGAGAGTTTTATTCAAAACATTCTATTAGGATATTTAATTTAATTCTCCTAAAATAGAAGTATAAAAATATATGTTCTTGCTGTAAAATGATATTCACAGGCATATCTGAAGATCAACATGTAATTTCATTAAATTTGGCACAGCTCTTCTCTAGTGGCGGTGAGACACACACACTCACACATTTCTATATTTTATTCATATAGATTTCTGCTTCAGTACGTTGATATAAATGTATCTTGCATAATAAAATAAAATGTTTCTCTGCGTCTATCATCTGTAGCGGAAAATTGAAGCTTCGGTTTGCAAAGAAATTCGTAAGAGACGTACTTCAGGTCTCCAGAAGACAGGACTTGGCAAGATATTTTAACATCAGTTTTTTAGTTATTTTATGTTGAAAACGATTGTGAGTTAACCACTTAATAAGTAGCAAAATATCAAACAATAATTCCAAGTAACAAAATATCAAACAATAAAATGAAGTCTGTTCTGCATGAAATATCATGTGTTTCCTGGATTAGAATCTTTCTTTAGCAAAACAAATCTTGTTAGAATTAAATGGTTTTTAATAGACATATTTTGGTCTGAAAACATGCCATTTTTCTTTAATATTTATGCTTTAATATCACTCAAATTTCCTTAAACGGAAATATTATTTTTATTTTATTTGACATCTTCAATTTGGGCAAATGTTTAAAAGGAATAATTTTCTGTCACGTAAAAATACTTCAGTTTCAATAAATTTAAGTGTTTTGTAATCACAGAGTCGCTTCAAAGCTTATAACACGAGGGCAGTTCTTGCATTCGACATGAAAAAGATAGTCTTGAATGGAATGTTCATTTACAAAATCAAAATCTCCCATTTACGATAAATGAAAAAGTCTTATTCAATTATTGAACACATTTTTATTCGAAGCAGAAAATACGCGAATTATTTATTGCTGGTTTAATCTAACATTTGGATTATTGAATAGAAATTCAGTGAGAGAGAGACAAAATTACTTCAACAATAAAATAACTGAAGAATCCTTTAGCATTTTAAAAATTACATATCTGCCAAAATGGGCATTAAGATAAAAGGATTGGAACTGTGGGGAAATACGACGTCTGATGCAATTATATTTGCATCCTAAAGAAAATGTTATTTTTTTGTTTTGTCTTCAAAAAATTAAAGTATGGCGTGTTTAACACACACACACACACATTCACATATATATATATATATATATATATATATATATATATATATATATATAAATATATATATACATAGATAGATAGATAGATAGATAAATAGGCAGATAGCAGTAGTAGTCTCGTTATTTATTGCTTTAAGTGACGACATGTTCAGCATTTTCTCAGGTAAAATATCTTTGTTTTGCATTTTATTTTTCAATCTTTAAGCTTGCATGCTCAGTAGACAGATTTTATAGATACTATCTATCTCCGTCTTCAGAAAAAACGTTTTTGGTCATTTTGAATAGATACTAGGCTCTGGAGAAGAATATGTTCAAAATGAATTCCATTTTAAACCTAGTGCTCTCCCACGTGTTTGGCTTTAATGCTTGGTCATTTTCTGTTTTTCAATTTTGAAATCTCATCATTGATATTTGTAGATTATATATAGCTGGATGACTGGATACATGCATTTTATTCCCCCTTGATTGATGATTCTCTATTTTTTACATATTTATACGTAGCTATCTTATATTTTAAGCTATGGTTATATGAGTTACAACTTATCTCTAATGTATCATTGGAATTTCATATAATATTTTTATTACTGAAATTATTTTATTTATAAGCTGCGTTTGCGCAATACATTAAATGTATTTTACATAGTCTTACTTTATTACTTTATTACCTTTGGCTTTTGTAACGTTTAATACTTGTTAAGTATAATTTTCACTTTTGGTTTACTTTAATATTTGCTTAGATAGCTCACTTTTTCTTCTCTCTCTCTGACTGACTGACAACAAGAGATCTGAGGTCCAGAGAGACCCAAACATGTTTGAAAATTATTGTATATATTGTGTATAAAGCAAAAGGATCTTTGAACTCAGGGTGCTCAATTCCCCCCCCCTATCTCTCTCACATGCACAGTCAGTCAGTCAAAAGAAACAAAACAAAAGAAAACACCCGATCGTTTTTCCGACTCAAATTTCTAACATCAAAGTTGAATGTTTCTAACATCAAAGGGGTCTTTCAAACAAACTAAAAGTATCATTGGAATCCTAATGATGTCAACTCTACATGATTTTTCTAAGAAAATGTCTTTTGAGTAAAATATCACTTGCATATGTTAAGGTCTCATCCATTCTTTTTCTTCAACTTTAAACATACAAACGCACATGGCCCTTTACCCTCCTTTTTCCTCCTCAAAATTATAAAACTCAACGATAAAATATTTCTTGTAAAACTACTTGCTTTTCAAAAAGAAAAATCAGTTTTATTGCAGTCTACTATTAAATTAATTAAAAGGAAAAATAAATTAATGTCGATTTTTTTGGAAAAGCATAACGGAAAACTTTGATAATGTATCATTTCTGTAAAATTTTACATGGAACATTTTCCGAGTCATATCTTATTTATTTTCTTACTTGTTTTCCTTGATTATGATCCACTAGGTAAAATTATGTTTTCCATGTAGTGTATAATATTTTTAAGATGATTCCAAAGGAAATGAAAAACCGAGATTCCAGTTACAAAATGTGAGTTAATGTATTGTCATTGCAATTCAGTTATTATATTTCATTTTAGTCGTGAGCTTTTTAAAATGTGCAGCATGTAACTTTTTATTGGCTAAAAATTTGGTGCGTATTTTTATGACTCTCCGAATTATTTCATCACACTTCAACTCTGATGTTAGAAATTTAGTAAGATAACTTAAGAGGGAATAAATACACTTACCTTTGTCGAATTTCATGTGCAGATACATTATGTAAAAATCGAGTTCTAGTTAGACTTTTTAGTAATTGCAGTTATTAGAACGTAGAGCATTCGAATGTTAAGATCTGCACAACCTTTCTTCTTATGGAAATCAGTGAGAATACACAGTGATGAATAATTATGATAGTAGAGAGCACATGGCGAGATTGATAACTAGATCTATGCTATGATATGTATTAAAATACTATACAAGAAAGGCCCTTCGCCTATTTGTGTGTAATACTTGGCGGGCGACAATTTGGTGACATTAGTGATAAAAACTTTTGGAAAATATCGCGAAATTGAGCAAAATGACGATACATGGATGGAAATTCAATTCAACTCCTTATGGATGGAAATTCAATATATTGGAAAATAAAGTCCACTTTCTCTGATAATCCCAATCGCTTTGGGGAGTTAATATTTTGATATGGAGTATAGGGAATTTCGCTGTTTGTGGGACACGTACGCTTTATTGGGGGAGTTTAGGGTTTCAAAAATAAATTGCAGGTTATGAGAAGAATGAATGATGTTGATTGGAATAGTTGGATGGCTTGACAGTGTCCGAGGATATTAAAAGCATACGTTGACCACCAGAATGGAAGGGAATTTTAATGAGAAACATGTTAGGCTACGGATTAAATCATGAATGAAAGGTAGCAGGAAAGAAACGAAAGTCTGTAACGGATGTGACATCATATTGTCGCGAATGCCTAAAAGTTATAATTTGAAAGTATGCGTTTCTTGCTCTTGGCTACAAATTGGGTGGCCTTGCTTACACATTGTGAGAAATATCGCCAATAGGGCGACATCTGATGCTGGAAATTTTTCGCTCTGGAATATGCTCTGGAAATTTTTCGAATTTTGTAAAATGGCTGAGAACTTGAGTTACGTGTTTTTTTCCGAACTTGCCACAGAGAGTATATGATCTCGCCATCATTTAGTTGGGTTGATGCGAGCAAGAGTATCTGCCTAACTCAATACAGAAACAAATGTATGATTCTTCTTCTATATATCATTTAAGCTGTATTTTAAAACAATGCTGGTCGAAAACCCAGACCGTCCGACTCCCGACTCATCCTAAGACATAGAGCAACTGTTTGGAAGGCCGGAAAACAATGGTGTAAAAATGTTAAAAAATAAATTTTATATCCTCGGCATCTGTTCTATACGCCAGTATATGCTTATCGCTTATGACAACAGCACGCTCGTTCGTTAAAGTAACTGCAAACATAATACCCAAATTGGAAAAATATGTATAGCGCACCGAAGCAGACCATGAACAAAAATTGAGTTGTGGACAAGTGATTCACTAAAACTATTGTAATATAGAAGGCCTCAAAAAATCAAGTTAATAGATCGACGTGAATTTTTGTATACTCTTTGCAGAAGAATATTTTAAATGGTGGTCAACATTAAAGCAATGCCGACCAATCGAATATTTATCAGATTTCTATTTTATGACATATTTTTCATTTTCCTTAATACGAAATTTTTAAGCACGTTTAATTCTGGCCACTATAAGAAATGCACCATTGGCAAAACATACTATTAATGACGAAACTAATAAACAGTTTTAAAGGATCTTTAGGATTAGATAACATATGTGTCTTAATAAGAGTAAACAGAATACCAAACGAATTATTTAAGGATTTTTAGATTTTTGACTGAGTTTTGGAAAGGAATTAAAAAATGATAGGGTTCTTGAAATTCTATCTCAGAAATAAATTTACAACAGAATTTTTGAATAGCAGAATCAACAGTGCTAGGGAACAAACAAGGATGGATAGCAAAAGTTTTTATAATAATTGAATATTTACCAAGTAGCCTCTAATCAACAGATAAACCCTTCAAAATGTGAAATGATAACAATTTCAAGGAAACACTACTTTTTATATTCTATTAGGACGGATAATAAAAATCTGCATTTCCTTAATGACTATCACCTCAAAAATAAATAGCGTCTTTGATGCTCCAATAAATCGTGAATAAACCGTAAATTATCGAGAACATCTTACGTCGATGTCGGCGCTAATGGGACTCGTTGTAAACTACCTCCATTAATCGATGCTTCTCAAAGAAGTATCTCCCCGAAGTGATGCCGCAACTCTGTTCGTGTCCTCTTATTTTTTTTACGATGGGTCTTTCCTGGATGTCTCTTCGGTCGCGAAAGGGAAAGGTGAATAATTAACGGAGGTGGAAGAGACTATTTCGTGACCTGGCGAAGAGAAAGGTGGGTTCTTTTCTTGACTTCAAACATCCATTGCGTTATTTATCTTAAAATATTCAAATAGAAAGATTATTGAGTTTATGTACTTACTAGAAAATGGACCCAATGCTGCCCGGGATTAAAGGTTGAAATTCATCTAAATGCAGATATGTCATTATCTATCATAACCTGAAAGCAAATTATTAATAAAAGTAATCAATGTTTACTGCAATTCCAATTTGCTGTGAGCAAAACAGCGACGCATAAAATCATAAAGTATCAAAGAAACATACATACCGGAAACAAAGCCGATGGGGTTAAGTTAGAAACTCGAAATCGATTGTCATGAATACTTAGAAAATAATTATTTGCTATGGGCCGTGTAACACAATATTTGTATTACATGTTTCCACCCCAATTACAAATGCCAGGAAAGTTAATGAACTATCTAAATGCTGCAGAGGGAACCAATGACAACACATGCATACAAAAACAGTGGTCATCCCCTTCTACATCAACAACGAATGGTAGATGTGGTCGGAAACCAATGGGGGAAAAAAAAAAGCGCCCCAAAGCCGTATTCCAAAAAGTTCAGTCGACTTCAAATTTTCGAACGAGCTAACATCATGTTTCTTGGTTTTGTGAAAAAAAGTATATCGAATGTGAGCGATAAAATGGAAGTTTGTTGCAGTTAGGAGATGTGCAACGGTTTCGTACATCATTGAGAATAAGTACTTAACACAAAAGAGTAGAGGTAAATCAACATTCAAGTTGTCACTAATTAGTACGGAAGGCACACATTTTTGTCGATTATTCAAATAATGAACAATCAGTTCGTAAGAGTAGATTATATTAGCGAGTTCTTAGATATATAACTAAAAGAACCATTTTGAGTGTCGATTGCTTAAAAGAAACTGTTTCAAAAATATATGTCAATTTTATTATGTGTGTAAATATGTATTAATGAAATATTGTCAGTGTTATATGTCTTATAATAATAGATTTAATAATAGTATCATTACTCAAGATACAATGGATATCTATAACTTAAAATATTAAAATAAATTGATCAATTAAGTCAAGTGTATTTATTTATATTTTGTGTGTTCGTCTCTCCAGCTTGAGAACCTGGAGCTTACATGCTCCACCCCTAGCGACGGCATCATAGGTAGGTCCTATAGTGGTAATTTTGATAAGGACAATTTTACCTTATGACAAGCCGTTATCAAGCCCAGACACAAAGGAAATAGTCGCAGGCAATTTCTGGAAATGATTAACATATATTAATATGAATTATTATAAATTATTGGCCATATATATATATATATATATATATATATATATATAATATTTATCCATACTGTATTACATAGTAAGAGAAAGTAAAAATCGCAGTTGCGTAAACTTTATACGAACATATATCGCTAGTTTTGCCAACCTTTATTTAATTGTTGTAAAGCAATGATATTCTCATGCGCTATTATATTGCACTATTGCATTATTTGTTAAGTAGACAAAGACGGAACATGTGCATAATGCATTTTATAGTGTTTTGATCAATTATTTTTCCATTGTCTGCTGTGTGTTTAACTATGTTTCACACCTTCTTGATTTTTTCATTTAATTATTATTTACAAATTGACGACGCCTATTTTCCTTGGTTACAAAAGCATTTCTTTATTAATAGAAATGTCCATGAATGTGTAGTGACTGTTATGTTCCAATTATCCTAACAGGGAAGGAAGTGTTTGTTTCAGAAAAAGGCTGAAATATCAAATCAACTGTTTTGTGTCGTTAACTAATATGTATTACAAAGTAGGTCTACTTTTAAAGCACTTATGGATTAACAGAGCAATATAACGAAATGCGTCCATTTACATAATGAATAGGTAGTGCTAGATTAAATAGTAGTATAACATATGATAAAGGAATAAAATAGACATATGATAGTTACAATTTCTTCATATAGCACATTTTCCTTCTTATACTTTTATTGAAACTTGTATATGAATTTGATTTTAAAATAAGAGGCATAAAATAATATTTTGCAACAGAAAATGTCTAAATTATAATTATGTCCAAGTCGTGCAAAAATGGTCTGTGCCAATTTAAATAGCCAAATGTAGAATTTTGCCAAATGCAGGGATATATTTTGTACGAAAATTTGACTTTGAAGTGGGGAAACTCCAATTTGAATTACAATCGAGTGCCTACCCTGTATTAAATAAATATTTTGTATTCAAATTTTCCAGGTAATATGTAAATGAATTTTGAAATATAGTATTAAAAATATCAATGTTCGAAGTGAAAATATATCTATTTTCATATCTTATATCCTAACAAGTGCAACGATCCACACCCTACAATTCAGCATCTTTCTTTAATCCTCCAAACTATCCTGAGTGAAGTGCAACGTGAGATACTTCGGGTATAAAATCCCTTAACTTAATTTTGCCCCATTTACGTGATAAAGTTGTATAGAAATTTTAAAACTATCTTTCAACATCCAATTTATTTCCTCATCAATATAAGAGTTGAAAAACTTTAAAAAATATTCAATATAAAATCTCATATTTCACTCATTAAACTATACTTTCATTTCAATGTTTGGAGAATCTACGTCATCCTGCCCGATCATTTTGGGGACTATGAATGATGCTAAATGAATTGGTTTGGATGATCGATTTTATTGGAACATAAGTTATTCGAAAATGTGAATTAGTTCAAATAGTGTCATTCTTAATGGCATATCACGCATCACAAACAAAGTGATACAACTAAAAAAAGAAAGTTTTCGGAAGAGCAAAGAAATTAAACCAAACTAAATTTAATTTTTCTATAAACAAAAGGAATTTTATATGTAGATCTTTCCAAATATAGTTTCAAATATATATATATATGTAACTTTACCACTTAAATGAAGCAAAATTAAGTTAAGAGATTTAATAATATCCCAAGGTAGTTTCGAGGATTAAAGAATGATGCTAAAAGGCTCGGTGGGGAGCGTTGCATTTATTAGGATATGAGATATAAATATAGATATATTGTCAGTTCGAATATTTCAATACGATATTTCAAAATTCTTTTACATATTACCTGGAAAATTTTAATACAAAATATTTATTTAATACAGGGTAGGCACTCGAGTTTAATTCAAATTAGAGTTTCCTCATTTTAAAAGCAAATCTTAGCTGTTTCAATATAATTCTACAGTTAAAGAAACATGTAATAAATTTTAAATTGCAAAATATATTAAATGTATATAAATGAATAGAAGAAACGCCCAAAATCTGATGGTAAAAAACTAAATTAATATAATATCTATTGTACGCCGTATTTGTGCGAAGATTTTATATTAGTTTAGTTTTATTAAACTAAATATTAGTCTCTTTAGGGAGAGGCGTATTTAATGTCTGTTTCCGTTGTGAGATATACGAGATGTGCTGGGGGAGTGGCGTAAGAGGAATAAGCGAGACACACAGAATGAGAAATGATTTTATTCAATTACTGTACTAACTTTTATTTGAGAATGTGCAATACATTTTATATCCTGCTTTTGATTAATTGAAAATTCAGAAATTTTTCGTCGACTACTGATATTAGTTTTCCCTTGTCAGCAAGTTTTCTTTTATGAAAGCTTGCTTTAGAAAGTAAATATTAAGCACTTTTACAATTAGACAAGATTTAAAACTGTGAACATTGCAATAAATTTTTTCCTCCACTGGAAATAATTAACCCTCATTATTTAACTTTTCTAAACTCTGTGAATTTCTATCTGTATGTTGTTCTTTTCTAATCAGACCTACCTTAATGTATGCTTCAAAAACTTGGACTCACATAGGGCATGATGCGAAATATTTTTGTATCTTTAAAGGAACAGTTTTGCTGAGTATTTTCAATGAAATTAAATAAAAAAGTATTTGGGGAAGATACAATTTTGAACTATACAAATTATACAAAGATTCTGATATCATTAAATACATTAAAATTAACAGAATGCAATGGGTAGGGCATTTGCTAAGAATGGCTAGCGGCAGAATCAAAAAGAGCATGTTTATGTCCACGCCGATCGGAAAGAGACTTAAAGGAAGACCGAAGTTGAGATGGATCGATGGTGTGGACAAAGACTTTGGGGATATTACATATTAAAAATTAGAGAATAATGGATCCAAGAAGTACAACTTGTAAGAATCTTATGAGGAAAGCTAAGGCTCACAGTGCATTGTCGAGTATTGATGATGATGGTGGTCATATTGTCCTTTTCAACTTGACAAAACACAGAGTCCAATTCGACAATAAGAGCTTGCAATTTCGTGTCAATAGCTCAAAGATAGAGTGTCGGCTGGACAATTCGGCCATCCAGGGTTCGACTCCCGGCTGGAGCAGTAAGGCTCTTTACAAACAAATTAACCCTGTAGGTTAGTGCAAAGATGCTGAAAGTGGCACCAGTATGATTAATACGGATTCAGTAGACTCCGTACGATTGAGCCCCGATATCAAATTGAGAGGATAACGACCTCGCAGGATACTAACCTGCATAAAAGTAGTGGTAGCAGGGTGCTAACCTGAGGTAAAAGTAGCAGGAAGTGGTCAGTCAGATTGTCAGTGGCCCGTCAATCTAACCTTAGAGGGTGGAGAATGCAGAGTCCACTTCGACGGTAAGAGCTTGTAATTTTGTCCCAATAGCTCAACGGTAGAGCGTCGGCTGACCATCTTGGAGATCCAGGGTTCGATTCCCGGTTGGGGCAGAAAGGTTCTTTACAGGGATATTGTAGAGAGTTTAGGCACTTGAAATACAGACATGTTTCAATTCTAAGAGATACATATTTTTGAAGACTAGGGGTGTTTCTATTCTTTGCACCTACTTATTTCAATATATAGATACTGGAGAGAGGGAGCCGACTTCGCCGGAATGTCACTCCATTCACCAATCTCTAATTTCGATGTGCTATAATAGTCAGAGTAGTTCCGTGACCTATAACTGCCTGGCTTACGTGATGATAAACAATGGCTAATAACAGATAAGTGACACCGATATTCATAAGGTGGGAAGGACATAAAGAAGAATTATAGAAATCAACAACAACGAATCTAAAACTTACAAAATATAAAAGGGACTACCCCATACTTTCAGCTTCCACAAAATGATTCACAGATTTCTTCCACTCCTACTCTGCACTCCTCCTAGGGTGCTTTTACTATACGGAGTCACTTCATAAAATATGCTAAAATAGATATATAGATTGGGGAGAAATTTGAGCGAATTTAACCATTTTGTAAACATTATCTAATAGGGCCAGTTTTAAATGTGCAGTGACTTTAAGCTGTGTCATGTATTGGGCACCCTCACCATTTGTGTTAAGCGTGTTCGCATTAACGAAGTTCGCCTGTATAATTTATTCCTTTATGTCGGACATTTCATGTCGTACAGATCTCCAGAAAAGCAAGAAAGCCAATATTTTCATTTTAAGTAAAATCGTGCCTCAATAGAGATAAACGGATTATATAACAGGGAAAGCATGGTTTTCGATTTAGGAGAATTTCATTCAAGACGCTGTTCCTTATATGTGGTTAATAGTGATTATAAATAAATAAATATAGTGTAGCTCTATTGGGGTTTTATTCAGCTTTTCTTGGTTTTCAACACATATAAATCAGAATTAATGAACTTTGGCACAGATGCGTTTCGCAAACAAATTCTGTTATTTTGTGATATCGGATTAAAGACCTCATTCATTCATGGGCCGAATTTTCGCCGCCGATAAAAGAGTGTCAGGAACCGATCCAGAGAGCGCAATTCTTATCTATAGAAACTGAAGAGCATGTATTTAGGAAAGGTGGGGTTTCATTAAAGGGATTTATTTTGGAATGTGAGGGGATGCTAGGCAACTTACCTGCAAGTATCTTTTTGTTATTTTAGATGCATTGTTTTAAGTGAAATTGTGAAACTTTCATCTTTTTGAACTGTAAAGCATTTCCTGGAAATATATTTATTGAAAGGGTAAATTTCGTAAAAGTCTGTGCTTGTCTGTTAGGAAACCGATTTTAGTCGACTGTTAACAACAGAACACCTGGATTCGGAAAAACAAAGACATTCAACTCATAGAGAACAGTGTAAGAGTTACAAGACACATGTGTGGCCGAACGGCTTGCTCTTTTTCCTTCTGATGCATAGGATTTGGAATTGAATTCTGGGTACGTGTGTAAAAGACTAACAACCAAACACGCTTGGATTACAACAAAAACTACAGCTAGTAAAGCTATAGCTAGTCTCGGATAAAAGAAAATACATTATGTATTAGCATGATATTAAATGCATCTCGTCATTAAACTTGAACATTATATTTTGCCATCCATTTAATAAATGGACTCTGCATATGCATATCTAAAAATCAAGACACATATGCCTTGAAAATACATTTTTCGAAATTTATAATGTAGCCTGCCTTAGGTATTCCAGATACAGATAAACAAAAATTGAGTTTTCAATACTAAAGAACATTTATTATCATATACATAAGTGCTACTCAAGGAACAAGACTGTTCGATGGAAGATCCGTCCCAGTTTTAGGTCCTAGTTGTCGAGCAGTCTACTTCGCAAATGATCCTTAAGCGAATTCTACGTTGAAGTTCATTTGAGCTGCCAGAGCGGCGGCAGATTCCATCCTCACTCTTGAAAACAGGAGTAAAAACCAATGCATACGAAACACTGGATCATTTTTCCGATCATTTTTAGCTGGAACCATCGTTTTACTATGGGGACACGCGCTCATTGTAAAACAGCAGCAGAAATGTAGAATACCAGCTTCACGAAATGAGAACTTGAAATGCCCAGAACATCATGAAAGGAGGTCGTTCACACGACAACACATCGAGGAATCTTTTTGCAATACAATCCGATGATTTCGATCCTCCAGTCGATAGAACAGGTCCAGCCTTCCAGTGTTGTTAACATTTTAAGTAATTGAATGCAACTTTAGCCGAACGGGACATCTTGGTCCAAAGTAGCGTTTGCCATTTTTAATACTTTACAGCAGAGTTGAAAGTGTTTATGACTTGAGTCATTCTGTGTGTCCGTTGGCACGATAACTGCCGTAAAAGGGACTTTATCAAAATGAAATTTTAGTATGTTGTTCAGACGGTCTGTGGGACCTACGGGAATGAATGAATAATATCACCCAATTAGTTTTGGATAGAACCCGGGTTGAAAAAGTGAAATACATTGAACCCCATGGGACCTCATTTTTCAAACATTTTTTAAGCGAAGTTAACATTTGCAAATTTTAAGAAATATTCAAATTATCACATAAAATATATAAGAAAAATTTGAGTAAAATAGGTTTGGTAGTTTTTTAAATAAAAATTAAAATTATAATGACACCCATATTATAGGAAGAGATCACGTGACCCACTTTAAAATAAAATAGGCCATCTATCTTTTATCCCAGCGTCAAAAGCGTGATTTTTAAAGTTCTTTTAAATTTATATTAAATGTTGCATCCGTCCTAAAAGCGCTTTATTTTTGCGTATTTTCTGTGCATATATTTTGTGCCAACGCAATGACACTATTTTTGAGTTTAAATGATCTTCCAACTTTGATTAATTCTACAAAGAAGACTCATTTTAACGGATGCAGAATGTAAACGAATGATTATAAGATGAGTTGTATAAGAATGGCTAAATTTTTTTCGCACAAAATGACTTAACTCTGTAGTTTAGAAAAAAGTGTGTCAATGAAATCTTCACTGCATTTACATAGAGAGCCTGGCGATTTATATTTCAATGACGTCATTTGAATAAAGTTCATATTTTTCGATGACATTACAAGTTTTCAAGTAAAATGAGTTATTGTAGTTCTGTGATAATTAAAAAATATCACCGCCGAATGTATCGCATTTTAGAGCTGTTTAAATAAAATTCCATTTCAGTTGCAAAGTGTTTCATAA
>OX578143.1:147326109-147380024 GCA_951213105.1 Amaurobius ferox
AGAGCTACAATTTTTTGCTTATTATTCATAGCTAACACGCTCAGTTTTTAAGATATAAGCATTATAAACTTTAAAAACGGAAAATTTTCAATTTTCTTCAACTTTACGAGATGATTGCCCGAAAACGATAAAAGCATTTTTTTTAATATATCTACAAATTAGATTTTCTAAAACATATTTTTGTCGCTTACTATTTATAACTATCTTTTAAAATTTAAAATGAATTACTCGAGTGAAATCAAGGGAAAAGAAACAATCTCTCGGGCAGATACTTTTTAAGTTTTGCGGAAAACTGTTCAAAATATCAAATTATTGTAATTATTTTTGGTTATTTATAATCTGTATTATTTTTTTGAAAAATCAAGAACACTTTTGTTTAAGAAAATATTTCTATTGCTTCGCCACCCCCCCCCCCCCCTCGACACACATGGCGACACTTTGTATTCCATCCTCCTAGGTTCCAGTTGCTTTCCACTGGCCCTTTACGACAATCTAGTTAGAATCTTAAGAATATCTAGTTAGACTTGTCGTCACACTCTTGTCAACACTGTTGTTGTGGTTGTACCGTGGTATGTCTGTTTGTCTGAATTGAATCGAATTATTCCTTCGGCTTTGCCTCTGAATTACGGGATGCCACACACATTCTTAAAAACTGTTCCAGATGTTCTCACCACATACTATACAGCTAACATTCCTGAATGTCTGAAATGACAAGAAGGAATTATATTTACTATTTTGAGAACGATAATGTGCCCCTTTTTATTGAGTGTTTTTGTTCTAAAATGGAAAAAGTTAAAAAAAAATACACATTATGTTTACAATTATTAAATTGTTGTGTACGCTAAGTAATCGTAACCAGAAAGAAATAAACATCGGTTTTAGTAGATATCACAAATCATATTTTTAAATTTTACTTTTCTACAGAAAACGTGATATCTGTCAAAATAATCAAGCGGAATGTATGAAATTCTGTTTGTTTAATTTCATATGTAGCAATAAAAACCGTATTTATTTATCGTTATCTGGTTTTAAAACCACCTATTATTTATTTTAGTCCTTTTGAATATTGTTACGAGCGCGCAATGTTCCTTTTGGCGTCTCTCTCAAAAGCCAGGCGAAGAAAGCATAATCCATGACGTCAGCATGACGTGAGCCCAGGGTTGCCAGGATTTCCTAATTAGAAGAAGGGTTTCCAGATGTGGCGAGTTATCGCCTACTTGGCGACATTTGGCGACTTCCGGAATATTTCAGTAACTTCACGAAATAACGATTATTGTAGGAGATATGGAGATATTTCCAGAAGTTTCTATAGAGACTATAAAAAGACTCATCCCGCCGTTGCAGAAAAGTTGACGAATGGACGTGACACTAGCTACATCGGACTGTGATTTTTGTCAATGTCTTGAGAATAGTAGCTGCTGTTTTGTGAAATGACTTTCCTCAACATTTTGAGAATAATATCGCTTATTTTGTGTAATGAGTGGAGCATTTAAGTGCTGTTTAAATGTATATTGTTCCTGTTTACTTTGTGCTTGTGAATAAACGTAGGTTATCCAGAAATTTGGACTCGTTATTGAATCCCACGATTCTAGAGGATACGTTTCGTAACAATATTATCCACTTTGTTCATGAGTAGGAAACATGTGTTGTACACATATTTCTTTTAATTAACAAACCGATTTCTTTTTATGAGCATTAAATATATTTCCAGTTTGCTCCAGGAAAATTAATAGGATATTAATTAACTTGAACCCAATTTAGATGCATAAATAAAATCAATTATATATTTTTCAAATGGAAAGAAATACTAATTGTCCATACATCATTTATAAAGGTGCAGGTTTAGTATAACAAACTCCACTTAGTGCTTTGAATAAAATCCGATTGTAGAAATGAAAAGATTAAAAAAACTATCCATTGTTGCAGTGTTTTAAAAAGAGTAACTTCAAGCCAAGATTAATGATTGTTATGCAAAATAATGAACTAATAATGTAAAATGGCTAGATATTAAATTTGAATTCATTACGTTTATATCCTTGAAAGTCTTAATTAGTGTAGGCGATGTGACTGAGATTTACTGAAAGGATAATTAATAAATAAGAAAAAAATGTATTTAAAGAATGCTTTTATAGGACTCTATTTGTTTCTGTAAATAAATAAGCCGTTAGAAAAATACTCTTTGCTATATATAATTTAAATTTTTGGTATACTCATATTTAGTAATTGTACTCTGCAAACTCTGCCATAATAGTTTATTTAGTTAGATCCGCTCCTTCTTCTAAAAAATTTAAAGTAATATTACATATTTTATATTTTAGCGTGGTGATACCATTTGGATAATGTTTTATATTGTCAATTTAACTCGAGGGTCATTTAAAATATTATTTCTACTTTACAACCACCAAGAAAGAAAATCTATAGGTTTTTCTGAATGATGGCAGTATGACACTTTTTGCTGGATGAAAACGCATAATTTTAACTTTTGATCTTAAGACTTGTAGTTTACTACCTAAGCTATATGACTAAAAGCGCAGCCAAGATCTCCCCTCTTCGTCAAAATGTGGTCCATATTAGGAAAAGGATACAGTTTTGAGAGCCAAAAGGGAAAGTATCTTCACTGAGAGCCATTCATGTTACGTCAGTGTAGAGTTAGTTACCATGTGTTGACTTTTGGAATAGTGTTGCCCGATTTAGCGATGCATCGCAAACTTAGCGGTTTTAGCGACTTCGAAAATGTTCTAGAACTTTCTAGAAATAATGAATATTCTGAGCTCCTTCTGACAGTTTCTAAAGAGAGTATATAGAAAGATTCATCACTCAGTTGGAGGGCAGTTAACGTGATAGGAGCTACATTGCGTTGTGAGATACGTCGATATTTTAAGAATAATATTGGATGTTTTGTGAAATCACTGAACTAGTTAATTGTTGCCTTACTGTACCTGGCAGTTGTTGAGTGATCTCCTGAGGTAGTTATCGAGTTATTTGCTGTACAGTGTTCCTGTTTGCTCTGTGCTTGTAAATAAACGTTTTTGTTATCCAGAAATTTGGGCTCACTTGTGCATCCTGGGAGCAAACCCATGATTCCAGAGCACACGTCGTCAAAATATTTAGTCACAGCTTATTCCAATAATGGTAATTGCACAGAGAGAAACAAGCAGGCCAAGTAGATCTTTAGCGAAAAAGAATGCAAATATAAAGATGTAGATCGGATGATAGACTATTATTTGATTCCTGTTTCAGCAGAGTTGGCTCAGCGGAATTTCAACGAAATGTATTGAAGATTCAAGTATTATCTTATACCTGACAGTCATATATCTGTAAAATATTAGTATATTTTTATTTATTACTAGCAGTATACCAGTTCTTCGTACGGAATATATAATTTCAAAAACTTAAAATTCTCATTAATATGCAAATTCCTATATTATTCCAAATGTCGTTGTTATTCAAATCATTCTATTAAAATATTTAAATGAATGTTCCTAAAATGAAATTTAAGGTTATCTGTTTTTGTTATACAAAATTATATTCACAGGCAGATCTGAAGAATAAAATATCTTGGTCCCGCTTGTAAATAAATTTACAAAAAATATGAAATTAAATCAATAAAGGCCAAATTAAAAGCGCTAAAATTATATGGGAAGATATACCCGTACTACTTATATTCCCGAAATTTAGAAGATATTCCCTTGTATTAGTGGAAGATATACCCGTGTATTATTAGAAATTTACCAGTGCTAAAATATAAGAATATCAAAAATCTTTGCCAAAATAAAACAGATGACGCAATAAAGTGAAAATATCAATTATCTCCACAATCTTTAAACATGAGAGTTGTTATAAATTTCAATATATGCCAAAATGAAAGCGCTAAAATTGTATGGGAAGATATAACCGTATTTATATTCTCGTAGATTAAAAAATATACGTGTGTATCAACAGAAGATTACCCATACTACAATATGTGAGTTTCAACCATGTTTGCCAAAATAAAACAGATGACGTAATAAACTGAAAATGCCAATACTGCTAGTAATATTTTAACCGTAATGTCGTGTTAAACCTGAATGTTAAACCTGAATGTCGTAATTTATATAATCCAGTCAAAAATGCGCTTTCGTTAAAATTTTATTTATATAAATTTCTTTATTATTTAAATCGAAAAATATTTTTTTAAAAATAGTCTACCGGATAAACACATTAGATTTAAATCCGCTGCTAAGCAACATGATATCATTTTCTTCAAATAAATTTACGGGAAAAAATATCGTCTGCCTAATGATATGTCTATGGAAGGTTTAACTCTACATTTTTAATTAACATCTACACAATCCATAGTCCTCGGGTGCGGTATCCCCGTGGTTTGCGCGCTAGATTTGCACGCTACCACAAATGCCGCCGTGTTCATGCGGAGTACGATCACGTTAAACATGTGGGTCCGTAAGTCCTTCCGAGAGGTTGGTGGTAGGGGAAGGAGGGTACGGTCCCTGTGGATGCCTCCCCCACTGGGTTCCGGTCTAAATTGGGTGGCACTTCCCGGCCGTCCATACAGTTACCTTACACCTTTCTGGTAGGTCGGACGGTCTGGGTCTCAACAACAACAACAATCCATAGTCCTAGAAACTCGAAATATGGACTCATTTTAAGTGGGACTATTCCAAGCCAACCCACAAAATTTCAAGAAATTCAGTTCAGCCGTTTTCCCGTGGTGATGAGAGAAACATACATACACACAGACAGATTTTCAATTTTATTTATATAGATTGGCTAATACGAAGTTCCCTTAAAATCTCCAAATAATAGTTGGTTCCCGACTACCGTAGCAAGCAGAAAATAGCCATCTGAAAGTATCGCTGTGTTGTAAATAATTTTAATTAAAGTGAGTGCACACGAGCGACGTGCGTTATTTTGGCAGTGGCATCCTGTGATGCCAAAGGAACGACGCCACTCATTTGAATGAACAAAGGACGCGGCTTTCTCTCGGACGCGGAGTCAATCAAATCGATGTATTGCTGGTACGTGACGTTAACTTGGCGTCACAGGAATGACGCCCGCCGCATGTGTGCACCGGGCCGAAAGATGTCCAGGAAAACTCCATCATTCAAGTCAATAGGCGGCGTTAACTTTGCGTCATAAGACGCGATTATAAAGGTGACGCAAGTCGCTCATGTGCATCGACCCTTACAATTCAGTAATTACTTCATTAGTATAATACGTTTTAAATAAAATAATAGAAACTGTAGCTCCAATACGTAGAATGCAAACTATTTCTTATAGCTAAATTTACCATACTTTAATAAAATAAGTTATATACGAGTATCATAAATATAATTAATTGATGGAATATACTCATTAATGGAATATATAAAATTTTTAAATTTATTTAAGAGTTGAATATACACGTACGATTTTCAAAAAATGTATAAGCGAAAAGTATACAATTACACGAATTATCAATTAACATTAAAGAAATGTTTAATGAATTGATTTAGTTGAAGTACAATCAGAAGAAATTTAAAACCAAAGAATATAACTTTAAACAATTTGCATCCTTTATGAATTTAATACATCTGGATAAATTACCACTAATGAGTGAAAAAAGAAAGAATTTCAATTGCGCAAAATAATGGTGCGGAAATTAAATAATGCAGGTATGTGAAGGTGAATATTCATTTATACCTTATTAAAACGTTAATCATAAGATAAATTAAAACTGAAATGTACAAAATTCACTACATTTTTTAGAATTTTTAATGAATGTGCATTCAAACATTTATTTACCAATGAAAAGTAAAAAAGAAATGGAAATATCGTAAACAATATTTAATATGACTATTGCAGTTATTTGTGTTGCGCTGTCTTATATTGACGTATAAATAGAAAATTGTTGTCTCAAAAACTGTCAACTTCGAGATTTTGCCCAAAATATATATTTTGTTGGATCGGGTTCGGCAGGCAAAAGGACAACCACGATCCGTAAAGAAAACAGGTCATTTAAGTACATTGCGTAAAAAGATGAATTATTATTTAAATACCAATGACCAAGCAATAGTCCAGTCTTTCGTCTGGGAGAATTCATTCCCAGATGGGTAGCAGCAAGAATAAAATAAACCAGGTGTGAAGCAAAAATGAAAATCATTCAAGTTAAATTTAAACAATATTAATTTATTAAATGCAAACATGTATTTTAGAACTTAAATTTCTCACACAAGATAATTCCAAAATTTAGCACTTGCTCAAATTTTAACATATATATTAAAATATTCACACAAGACATATATCCGGCCGTCCAATTAGTTGCTAAGTCCTCAGGATGAGTCGCACGGTCTGGGTCTTCAACACAAGACATATATGCCAGTAATTGTTCTTCAATTTCAACAAGGGGTTCATAGATGAGTACTTTAAATTACATCATTAAATTAATCAATTCATTTCCCCTGCCTGTGAATTAAATGATTACTAATTTATTACCGATCTCTTAGCGAGCTTATTCACTTAAACGAAAATTTCCTCCTACAATTATTGTTCACAAAATTCGCCCCAGGTAGGTAGTCAAACAGTTCTCATTCTTTCCGAGATGTAGCAAGGATAATATTTCGATGTATCAATTTTATCCGGAAACCAGATGACAACTGGGATGCCAAGACCCATGTTGAAAACCTTCCGAAATGGCAGACAGGTTCGGTACGGTCAATTCGCTTCTGCCGGAAATTCATGCCTTAAATAAAAATAAAAGAATTAAAATTTTGAAATTTAGAGTTTCGTCAATCTTCCTCATCCTCTTCTGGTATCTTCCAGGATAAGACTTCATTAGAAATCGATAATCCCAACGATGAAGGGGCCATTTGGCCTAATCCTTTGTCTTAAGTTTTTAAGACCATTTTTTAACACCTCCGAACTCCGTGAAATCAAACCATCGAAGAGCGCAGATACCAGCGCGCACACGAAACTTCACTCGCAAGAAGCATTCCGATGGCTCGAGCGAGGAGCAAAAGTTCTAGATTTCTCCTTTCAAAGTACTACGTCACAGCACAGACGCGAACTCCGAGACACCGACATTAACAAAATAAAAGAACAGATTCACATTTCAAAGTTAAATCGAAAAATCCAATGAAAGTCAATCTGGACAAGGGTCAGCACATTACAGGCAAAGAAAAAGGAGAGCTTTTCTCTCCGCGTTCACACTAAAGTCAGTATCGAACAGAATGTCGACATGACAATTTTAAGATCTTCTTAACCTTTTCTGGAAACGTTTGAAAAATGTGTCAGTGCGTTATAGGATTATTCAAGAACGGGAGCACAAACCATTATGAAATTTTATATGTTAGAAGCGATCATCCTCGACAAATCTTCAGTTATTGGATTTGGACTCTTACCATCCAGTTCTCTGGTATCCTCTCCGTCCAGTTGGTATGTACAGTTCTGTGTGGCTTTTGGTAAGAGCAGACTTTGCTCTTACCAAAAACATCGATCGAAGATTCTAGGAATCTGTACCCGAATTTTAAGTTCGGATACGAAGCTAACTTTTGGTCTAATCTTATAATGTCTGTCTCGTAAGTTCTTATCTCGAGTCTGGCTTGAATCAAAATATCTGTCCTACAATGGTGATCAAAAGCATCATCCTCGGGATTAAAAACACCAGTCTTCCAATGGTAAACTGGATAATTGTAGTACGCAACCAACACGAAATGGCAGCACCATGCTGAGCCAGAGGCACGGACCACACACCCCTCCTGGCTAACTACGACTGATGTCACGTAGCCACACGATGAGGTGCTCCACGCCTCCCGGTTCATGCTGTTGGCACATTTCGGGCGCAGTAGCCCGGTGGTTTGTGTGCTAGAATTGCACGCTACCACAACTGCCGCCGTGTTTATGTGGAGTACGATCACGTTAAACATGTGGGTCCGTAAGTACTTTCGAGAGGTTGGTGGTAGGGGAAGGTGGGTACGGTCCCTGTGGATGCCTCCTCCACTGGGTTCCGGCCTAAATTGGGTGGCACTTCCCGGCCGTTCAAACAGTTACCTTACACCTTTCTGGTAGGTCGGACGGTCTGGGTCTCAACAACAACGCCTCCCGGCTGCCGGCCTCACATCTTGCTGCCGCAAACCCCTGGGTTGGCTGTTCGGTCTGGGCTTTCAACGCCTCCCGGCTATTCAGTCCTCGACTGAGTTTCCGGTTGGGGACGTGGCGAGGGTTTTCTGGGTGCACCCCTCCTCACCGAAATTCGAACGGGCGAAACAAGGGGCGGAGTGTGTGGTAGCAGCCGACTCTGCTTCTGCTAAAAACATCGATCCAAGATGTTAGGAATCTGTCCCCGAATTATAAGTTCGGATTTGAAGCCAACTTTTGGTCTAACCTTATAATGTCAGTCTCGTAAGCTCTAGATCCCGAGTTCAAGCCTGGCTCGGGACCAGCAACATCAATTCCTACACTCCAATGGATTTACCTGCTGTTTCTGTTGAGCCTCTTTGGTTACCAAAATATTACCAAATAATTCCTGGCTGTTTTAAGAGGAATGGCCCTCTTTTGAAGGAATTGATTCTGAGTCTTTTATCTTCTGATTATAATACCCATTTTAAGATTTTTATTAAAATTGTGAAATCTACCGATAATGCGCCGGACTCACGTATCAAGTTGTATGTATGTATGTATATATTTCTCGCCAAAATGGAGCGAGATAGAAATTTCTTATAATTGGTAGGCACAGATTACCAGAAATTCAAAATATGATATTTCCATAACGTTATTTTTTATATTAATTCCTAGTGTAACTGTAGTATAGTCTATGCAGTCAAACAATTTGAACGGCGGTATAGATGCAAACGATTAATAATATAAACACCTTGATTTATCGGTCTATCTATCTATCTATCTGTCTCTGGGTAACACTTGGAGAAAATTTAGGCGACACATCGCCAACTTGACGACTTTTTAAATGTTGCGAAATGTACTAAAATGTCGCTAAATTGATTAAAATGTCGCTAAATTGATAAAAATGCAGCTAAATTGATAAATATGACGCCAAATCAATGAAATTAATTCTGTTTTGAAAGGGAATAGTATTGGAATGATGTTTCGGAAGCATTTATCTGTCAATCCAACCATCCCACATGGCGACAAATTTGGCGAGTTTTAAATCTCGCCAAATTTATCAAAATATCGACAAATTGATTAAATGTTCACCAAATTGATAAATATGACGCAAAATTAATGAAATTATATGTGTTTCGAAAGGGATTAGTATTTTAATGATATTTCTTTAGCGTTAGCCTGTCAGTCTAATTGTCCCACTTGGCAACAAAGTTATCGAAATTTTAAAATGTCGCCAAATTGAATAAAATATCGCCAAATTAACAAATGATGACAAATTAACAAGTGTTGACAAATCGATAAAAATGTCGCCAAATTGATAAAAATGATAATAAATCAATAAATTGTGTTTTAAAAGGGGATAATATTGTAATGATGTTTCGGCAGCGTTTATCTGTGAATCCATCTGTTCCACTTGGCGACAATTTTCGCGAGTTTTCAAAAATATTTCAAATTTGAAAAATATCACAGTAATTAACAAAAATGTCACCTAATGGATGAAAATTTAATATCTGAAAAATAATATATGAATCTACTGTAAGGAAAAGCCATTCTGATAAATTGATAAATATGACGCCAAATCAATGAAATTAATTCTGTTTTGAAAGGGAATAGTATTGGAATGATGTTTCGGAAGCATTTATCTGTCAATCCAACCATCCCACATGGCGACAAATTTGGCGAGTTTTAAATCTCGCCAAATTTATCAAAATATCGACAAATTGATTAAATTTTCACCAAATTGATAAATATGACGCAAAATTAATGAAATTATATGTGTTTCGAAAGGGATTAGTATTTTAATGATATTTCTTTAGCGTTAGCCTGTCAGTCTAATTGTCCCACTTGGCAACAAAGTTATCGAAATTTTAAAATGTCGCCAAATTGAATAAAATATCGCCAAATTAACAAATGATGACAAATTAACAAGTGTTGACAAATCGATAAAAATGTCGCCAAATTGATAAAAATGATAATAAATCAATAAATTGTGTTTTAAAAGGGGATAATATTGTAATGATGTTTCGGCAGCGTTTATCTGTGAATCCATCTGTTCCACTTGGCGACAATTTTCGCGAGTTTTCAAAAATATTTCAAATTTGAAAAATATCACAGTAATTAACAAAAATGTCACCTAATGGATGAAAATTTAATATCTGAAAAATAATATATGAATCTACTGTAAGGAAAAGCCATTCCTCTGCTCGTTTGTCCGTGATATTGGGCAAAAAATTTGGCGGGATATCGCAAATGTTGCCAAATTGATGAAATTCACGTCAAGTGGGAGGTAATATTTCGCAAATTTTGAATTCCGTAATATGACGGGCATACCTTCTAGTATTAAAATCTTACATGTAAACAAAAACTACCCGAATGCACCCAATGCATTCATTTGGCGAGCCTGTTGCCAAATGGTGCGAAATCGGTGTGATGTATTACTTATAATCATTGTTGTAAACTATCTTAGGAGACCGAGTGAATCATGAAAGAAATAGGGAAGGGATGAAACGGAAGCACGTAACGGAAGTGACATCATATTGTTACGAATACCTGACAAGAAACCGTTGTTATAATTTTAAGGTTCAGGTCACATGACGAAATATGCGGTGGCCTTGGCGACGAAATCGTTGAATTGTCGCCAGCTCGGAGAATTTTATCGAGTTCAGAAAACGTCTCAAATTTTGTAGATTGAGTAATCTCACTAATTACATGGTTTTTATGTATGTAATACTCTATATAAATTTTCTTCTAATTATATATATATATATATATATATATAATATAATTAGAAGAAATATATATATATTTCTTCTATAAGCTGCATTATAAAACAATTCTGCTAGCAAAGTGGGAAAAATATAAGATTTTAGACCTACGACATCTGCGCCATACGCCAGTGTGTGGTTATCGCTTGCGCCGACCGCACGCTTGTCCATCGGAGTGACAGCAAGCGTTTCTGCCAATCGTTTCATCATCGAATTTTTGCCATTTGTGACTTACGGATAAGATAAGCTGCATTATATTAATCTATTAAAATTTCATAATTGAAAAAATAATTAATAAAATAACATTATAAAAAATAATTAATAAAATAACGTTTGCTTAGATACCTTGTACCTATCATCACACACAACACTTTTTCCCATATGCGGAAAGAACGATGTTTCACATCAATCTATAATCCATAGTAGAGTGAGTTACTCACTACATTTTGTTTAGTTTAAGAATTAAGAAATATTTTAAACGAACAGCTCGCGAAAATATTAACTTGTAAACACTTTTCCATTATCATACTGATTGTGATAAAAGTGGACCTTTTAATTTTACGTAACATTATTTTTTTTAATTTTATTTAAATAGTTTATACTATCTGCATTAAATTACGCTATGGACAGTCAGTACGTATTTAAAGGTATATGCAAATTTTCTTTCTATAGATGCTGTTCGCGAATAAAGCATACTTAATAATAATAAATTGTAATTTCTTTGAGATCAATCAGATCGTTCAAAAGCAGATCATATAAAATGAAATTCATGAATTAATGAGTCAATAACTCCTGCCGTAATTCTGGGAAATGATTGAAGTCCATTTAAAGTCATGTTTTCTCAAAAGCCTTAACGACATAACTCAATGCTGGTGTTTCTATTTGAATTTGTTTACTTGATCAGTGATTCCTAATCTTTTGCATCTCACGATGCACTAAGGTGACTCTATTTAAACGTTCATAATTGCCCTTGCTATCCACATGGCACCCAGTGCAATGTCACCACCTCTGCTCATAGAATTTTTTTACTGTTTACTTGTAGTTACCGTTTTGCCCGATGCACCTTACGACGTACCTTCTGTATCATATTCGCACTTTATTGCAAAGGTGCCGCTGAAAATATTTATCTTCCCTAAGTATTATATATATATATATATATATATATATATATATATATATACTAAACAATAAGCGATTTTAACATAGAACGAACGCGGCCTTCGTGCCAATAAAGGGGAGATAACATTAGGCTCAAGTTAGGTGCTAATTCAGAATAGATTCAATATCAAAATTGAGCTTCCATCCTACATTAACCCCAACGAATGCTTGTGTCAGCATATGAAGACAGATAGTTACTGTAAACTACGTATGCTCAATCAACAAGCAGAAACAAATTGGTTTTCTAATATTTGCAAAATCAAAAATTAAAATACTATTTATAATTTAGTAAATTGAACTGCTAAAAGTATTGCTGGCAGTAATACTAAAACTGAGCATGAGTTGCTTATGTTTTCAATATTGTTTGACCAATGTTAGATGTAATATCTACATTGTTCTTTTAGTATATATATCTCTATGGTTTTATTTTTTTAGAGTGTTGTCTTATATATACACTCTAAGACAAAAAAATTGACGCACCAAGAAAGAATTACCCAAATAAGACAAAATTTGGTACGTGTAATGTGGATGTACAGAAAAAGAAATGATTAGAATTTCAGAATAATTGGATGATTTATTGCACTGAAAGATCTACACAAAGAGAGCACCTCAATATAACATCGGTCCACCTCTGGTCTTGATACAAGCTTTTACCCGACGTGGCATTGCTGCATAAAGTTGCCGGATGGTGTTCTGAGGGATGTCGTTCCAAATAGCCTCCAATTGACTAGCTAATTCGTTTACATTCTGGGATGGTCGCAGGCGACGTCCCATTTCAGCCCAAATGTGCTCCATAGGCGAGAGATTTGTGGATCTGGCTGGCAAAGGAAGTGTATCGTAAGCAAGTAGACAATCAATATAGAGGCGAGCCGTGTGCGGCTTGGCATTCTCTTGCTTACAAGTTAGCCCTGGGTGTAGTGAAAGGAATGGCAATACCACGGGTCGTAGAATGTCAGCAGTGTACAGCTGTGCTGTGATGGTGGCACGGAGGACTATCAAAGGTGTCCTGCTATCAAACGAAATGGCACCCCAGATCATAACTCCCTGTTGTCGGGCCGTGTGGCGTGTGACAATAAATGCAGGATCCTGACGATGTTCGGGATATTTCCAGACACGTCTGCTCTGGCCAGAGGGGCTCAGTTCGAAACGGGACTCATCACTGAAGATAATTCGTTCCCAATCCAAATAATTCCTCGTTGATCGGACCAGACACCATTGCAATTTCTGTTGACACCATTGCAATACTGGGTCAGTGGTAGGCGGCGTAATGGGCACCGCGAGTATAGATTCCGCTCCCGTAGTTTTTTATTCATGGTCAGGGTGGTCATTTCCATGTTTGTCACACGTTGGATGGTTGATGATGAATCTCGTGCTGTCACAGCTGCTCTGACAATCGCTCTATCTTCCATTTCTGTCGTCGCTCTAGGCCGTCCGCTGCCCACTTGCCGCTGAAATCTGCCATTTTGGACCCATTCTGCCAACATCGTCGAATTACTGCATAGCTCCTACACAAACGCCTTAGCGATTCGTCGGTGTGCCTATCCAGCCTCATGCAGTTCGCCCGCACGCCCTATTTCAAACTCCTTTATATGTTTGAAGTGGCCGGGAATTCGCCGGCGAGGCATTGTTACAATCAAAGTACTTAAACGCAATTGAAATCCACTGCACGTTTTGTTCCTGAAAGCGAAGTTCGCTCCTTATGTACAAATGATCATTGAAAGGTGTTTGCATATAAAGTTTCATAACTATCGAATTATTTTGCAGGGTGCGTCGAGTGTATATATATATATATATATATATATATATGTATATATATATGTATGCATGTATGTATATATATATATATATATATATATATATATATGTATATATATACACACTTATTGCAATAAAAAATCGCGCACCAAAAAAGAATTGTCGGAATCATGAGAGTGCAACGTTGATATAATTAAGTGATGCAAAATCAAAGCAGAAAGGATCATTTATTATAGGAAGAACTATAAATGAATGGAGGTTCTAGTACCCTGTTGGGTCACCTCTAGCGTGATTAAACGATGCGATACGGGCGTATATTGAGGCTTACAGGTCCAATATGGTGTCCTGCGTCATCTCATTCCACAGATGTTGTAGTCGCGCCTCTAGTTCGATCAAACTCGTAGGCTGTCTAACTTGCCGTCCCAGGTGATCCGAGACATGTTGGATCGGTGACAAATCTGGGGATCGGGCAGGCCAAGGAAGGGTGGTAATGTGGATGAGATATTCCTGTGACATCTTTGCTGTGTGTGTCCGAGCATTGTCATGTAGAAAAATATCCCTTGGGGGCCCTGCAATGTATGACGACACGTGGCTGAAGGATGTCAAGAACGTACCGCTGGGCTGACATAGCTCCGTGGATCAATATTAGAGGTGACCGGGTATCATATGTGACGGCATCCCATACTATCACACCAGCTATGGGAGCGGTGTGCCGCTGTACAACAAAGGCAGGATTCAGGCGCTAACCACGAGGCCTCCGCACACGTACACGGTTGTCATTACTGCCCAAATTGAATCTCGATTCATCTTTGAAGACAACCTGTTTCCATTCGGTTGCGGTCAAATTCTGTCAACCGCGACACCACTCCAAACGGAGGCGACGGTGGGTGGGTGTCATTGGCAGCACACGTAATGGACGCAGCGAATTAGGGACTGAAAATGTTAGAAAAATCAACACTGACGGAAGACACAAATATGCTCGTATTGCAAACATTTGAAAATATAGTGGATCGATATTTCGATGGAAAAGTAAAAATATATTGCTCAAAATTGAAGTTTGTGGAAAAAAGGGAAATCATAACTTGGATAACAATTTTTTATTTACAATGTAGTAAACGGTGGATTACTGAAGGAGAAAAACTAGAAATGTTGCCTCAATACCTGAACGAGGAGACATTAATATTTTTTATAAATCAGTAGGCAGTCGTAACGGACTGGACGGAGTTAGAAGAAATGCTGGTAAAATATTTTCAGAGAAAAAATAATGAATATTTCGAGGACTTTATTGGCATTAAATTATAAAAAGTAGAAAACGTAGAAAATTATTATAAAACAGAAGTGGATATGAGATTGAAACTTGGACTTATAGAAAATAGTATTACAGAAGCTTTGACAACTGGACTACCCACAGAATGGTAAAAACTATTTGTTATCACTGATATTGGGGCATCGCAAGAATGGAAACGTTTAGCCAATAAACTACAAAGAATAATGAAGGATACAGAAATTTATCAACATCCACAGAGATCCCCTCCCCAGCTTATTCACAACGAAGGGTATGGAATCCAGCAGAAATTGAACCGCTAACCCAAATGTATCGACCATTGAGACCTAGTGCTCCGAATTGGCATTAATTGCCTATCCGACAATCGACATTCTGACCACGGTGGACGACGACTCGGAAGCAGTTGTTTCAATCTATCTCATCCAAAGTATGAACCCAACACAACTAGTCAGTGATCTTTGTTTAAGATCACCATGAACCTTGGGAACAGAAAACGGTATCCCGGATTGGAGGATACCGAAAGCAACATATCTGTGATCCCTAACAAGCAATTGAAATACCTAAAATTTCGGACTCTGGATAAAAAACACCCAACATAAATGTTTAACAAACAGGAGGCAAGGTGAGTGTTAAAAATATTGTTCAAATTTATACGACTCACTGAAAAATGAAACACAATTTACTTTTTTTGTTATCGAAACTAGTATTAAATATATTTCATTATCAGGAGCCCATTGTAAGCTTATTAAATTGCATTTGAATTTCCACAATTTTGAAGTTTATCAATTTTATAGGGACGTTTAGAGACTCGTTCCCCGAAAATAATTCTTCCTATCATATTAATATTGAAACTAATAATGAAAAAATGTAGAAAATAAATTAGTATTCACTAGGGTTAAATAATGAAGAAGATGAAAATTTGCAAAAATGACTTAAGTGTAAATAATATTTTTTCAAAAGATAAGTATGATGTGGGATGCATGCGATTGTAACATCAAAAGGTTAATTTGACTTCTGAACTTCCCGTGTCGATGCGACCCTATCGTGCATCTTCCAAAGATAATGCAGAAATAAAAAAACAGCTAGATGAATTACTTAAAGCTGGATTTATAAACCTTCCCATAGTGCTTATCATCACCAGTAACTTTGGCTTATAAACGAGATGAAAGTTCCAGAAGGAGATTCTGGTGTAACTATCGAAAAATCAACGATATTAGTAAGACCGATAAAGAACCCTTACCAAGAATTGATGCTGTTTTAGACCAATTAACCAATGCTATATCTTTTTCAACAATTGACTTAAATTCAGGATATTGGCACATATCTCTTAATGAAAATGACTCGGAAAAATGGGCCTTCACCACAGATTTTGGCTTGTGTAAATGGACTCGTCTTCCCTTTGGATGGAAAAATTCTGCTGCTATTTTTCAAAGAACTTTGAGTCAAATTTCAGACAAATATCAAATTAAATCTGTACTAAATTATTTTGATGACATAATTGTATTCTCCCAAAATTTTAATGAGCATCTAGAACGTCTAAAAATTATTTTCTCAATGTGTGAAAAATAAAACATTAAATTAAACTAAATGCCAATTTGCACAACAAAAATTAATTTTCTTTGATATGAAATTGAGAATGGAAAGTATCAACCTAATAATATAAATATTGAAATCAGAAAAAAATTGCAACGTCCCAGAAATGTAAAAGGCCTACAAATATACTTAGGAAGTGTTAATGTATATAATAAATTCATTAATAACTATTCTAAAATTAGAATCCTTTTGAATAAATTACTTAGAAAAAATGAAGCATGGAATTGGAGGACACCAGAGTGTTAAAAGACCTTCCAACATCTTAAAAGTATTTTAATTTCAAAACCTGTTTAAACCTTATTCAATCTCGATTATCCCTGCCATCTTTTCTGTGATGCATTCTCCGATAGTATAGCCAGTATTAGTACACAATAACACCCAGATGGTTCTTTACATCCTATTGCTTACCATTCCAGACAATTGAAACCATACAAAAAAATGCGATAACAGAATTGGGGTGCCTTGTCATTATTGATTCCATTGATAAATACTATTGCTATCTGCATGGAAACCGTGTTACTGTACATACCGATCATACTGCATTAGTCTGGCTAAAAAGTATTAAGTATCCAACTGGTAGATATTTAGGTGGTTACTTAAACTTTCCATGTATGATTTTGAAATCAAATACAAAAAAGTCTCAACATATTATGAGGCAGATATGTTAACTAGAAACCCCATATCTCATCATTTTAATTTATGTATCCATTTACTTATACTAGATGAAGTTGAAAAACATCAACAATTGGATAATACCACAAATTCAAAATTTAAGAAAGTTAAGAATGTACTCACTATCAAAAAGGAAGGCTTCATTAAAATGATTGTCCCATATTCTCTAAGAAATAAGTTATTAAAAAAAGCACATTCAGATTTTAGTCATCCGGGAGTAAATTCTATGTTAAATCTAATTTCCCCTCAATACTATTGACCAAAAGTCATTGATGATACCAGAAATTATGTAAAACACTGTGAAGTATGCCAATTAAACAAAAAATCCAGACAGAAAAAATTTGGACTCTTCAGATGTTTATCTCCTGCTCTAAAACCATTTGATATAATTTCTATTGATACTATGGATGGATTAAGTTATTATAATTCTGCTAAAACGTATTTATATGTCGTTATAGATCATGCTACCAGATATGTTTGGACTTTTCCTTCAAAAAGTGTCACCACTGATACTTATATAAATTGTTCAAGACAAATATCCCAAATTCAGGCTCCACAAAAAATTTTAACTAACAGAAATGCTGCTTTTATTGCTTCTAAATTTAAACATTTTCTAAAAAGCTATAATGCTAGTTATTAACATCTTCACACAGACCACAAACAAACGGAAAAAATGAAAGAGTAAGTCAAACAATTATTACAAGACTAATTTGCAAAATAAATTCTTTTCCTGGTAAAATTGCATGAACAAAATTATTGGAGAAAGTAACTTCTGAATACAATAATACCCCTCACTCTGTAACCAGGTATACTCCTGCTTATTATTTGATGTATGGGATGTGATACCATAATCACATATTTTTATACATAACCCTGGGAAAAAAGGAAAGGTGTAATGTAATTGAAATGTATACTATGTTTTTGATTTATGTACACTCTAAATTTGAAAGAGTGAGAATTCACTCAAAAAGAGTGAATAGTCACTCTAAGAAGGACTTGAAATTGAGCCAACCTCTAAAGAGTGAGTATTCACTCTAACAAAAAGTGGGTTTTCTACTCAAGGGAAAGAGTGAATAGTCACTCCTTTGGAGTGAATGCCCACTCTGAATGAGTGATTTATTGACTCCACCTTGGAGTGAATAATCCATGTCAAGGAGTGACTATATACACTCTTAGTAAAAGTGGTTTTTCCACTCATTAGAAAGAGTGACTATATGCACTCTTGGCAAAAGTGGTTTTTCACCCATTAGAAAGAGTGAAGAATTAGTGTTTTTGGAGTGATTAATAGACTCTATTTAGGAGTGAATAATCACTCTTCTAGGAGCTAATAAATATGCACTCCTAAATAGTGTTATCTCAGTGGAGGTAATCCTGTTTTTAGTTTTAAAATAAGCATTAAAATATATTTTAGCTGAGCTAAAATCAAGATTTTATCTGTATTCTATGTATTTTAAATTCTAGTGTTTGCATTATCAAAATACAGAGATTAGGCTTTAAGCAAGCATAAAAGTGAAGTTTTACAATTTCAATGATTAAAATAACTTATTTTAGAATAATTTCACAGGCACTTTTATTTAATTTAGCTACTTAATTAGATCCATTTTCCATTAAATGAGTACATTAAAATTATTAAAAATGAATAATTGTACTTTAAAATTACTTTAAAGTACATTTTATTACTGTCTCCTCATTAAAAAATGTTTTCAATCCTTGCTTCTTTTTGAATGAAAATAACAATTTCTGAGTATTTCTAACTTTGCAGCTATCAAGATTATTTTTATTGGTATTCATAAAGCAATTTAATTTAACATTTAGACATTAATGCATTTAATTTTTAACGACAGATTGCACAAATTTTTAAATTAAATTGAATACACATTTCATCAGGTGATTACCTTAACGCATAACAAGCTCAAAGATTTAAAGTAGGGCTAAATCTTTCTTGTGAAATTCAATGTGCAATGACAAAACTTCATACAAATTTAATTCTTTTTATTCCATAAACCCAATTTGTTTATATATTTCATTTTAGTCAATTATTTGAAAATATCTGCTTAAATTTGCATCCGAGAATCTTCATTAAATATAATTTCTTTCAGAGCATTATCTGATTATATATATATATATGTCTTTAAATACAGCTTATAAAAAGCAAATGAAACCAGTGGCGGCTTGTGAAGTGAAGCAGGTGACACAGTATTGCTTCAATGTTATTGGCTGAATGGGTTATTATTATTGTTATTTGGCAAATTTTTCAGACTCGTTTGGCTACTTTTAGATAATTTAACAACATTTGTGCCAGTAGCGTGATGTGTTTTGATGATGCATGCTTTGTCAAGCTGGAGGAGGAATCCTACCGCTGAAATCTGCTTAACCCATTCCTGAAATCACAAACAACCACTGAATGAAACAGCTTCATCTGTTAGTTTTATTAGATACACACAATTCCACATGTAGGCTAAATTAACCAGTAAGAAACAAAAATTCAATTTTTTTTACTCTTAAAATATAACGCAGAGCTAGGTAGGTAGGAAAGGCTTGATTATACCCTCTCCCCCCCAAAGTTTCAAAAACACCCTAGTGATTTTTCAATTGTATATTGACATTGCAAATAAAATGCAAAAATGTGGTATTGTTTTCAATTGTATATTGACAACATACATTGCAAAAAACTTTGTTCGACATCATACATTGCAAAAAATTTGTTCAGGTGTACAAAAGTATTTTTTTGTGTTGTTGTTACTTATTCCCACATGGTGAAGGAGCGTCTATGTACCACATCAACTAGACAACCTGATCCCATAGCGAAGGGGAGAAATTTGCAGCTTCACTTTATATTGAGGCACCCCAAGGGCGGAAGTCTGACTTTGCCTCGACAAAACAGCATCCATGCCATCTGGCGGGTTTCAAACCACAACCCGGCAATCCAGCAATCAGACGGAAACACTTGCCCCTGACCGCTCGACCACTGGATCGGAGCTAAAGTATTTTAGCACTCCCGAACAAAAAAAATTCTAAATCTGTGTATGCCTAAAAATATCCTTACCAAAGATGTTCAAACCGGTAGTATTATAGAGTATCAATATGTGAATCTATCCTAATTGCATATCTTCTTTCCACTACAATTATAGAATTTTTTTAATATACCAGATAGAAAATCTTATAAGCATAGCCTATACAGGTATTCAAATGTTTACGGTTTCTCAAAACAGTAACACAATATACAGGTCAATCTCTGGGACCTAAGGATCAAACATAGCTTCAGAGCCACAATATGTATATAAAAGAAGAAAACCTAAATAACTCTTGAAATAATAATTCATAGAAAACAGTCTTAAAGCTGTATATATATATATAATTTATTAAAAGTTGACTAAATCCCTTTATTAGAAAATCATGTTATCTTATTTTTATTGTTGTGAAAAGGAAAAATAATATACCTGTAAGAATTTTGTTCAAATTATTAGCTATTTGATAATTATAAAAAATTTATCGCAAAATCAACTAATGCAAGAAACAAAATAATTTCGGTTTTAAAACCAGTTCTTTTACTGCAAACATGACAGCATTAATGTCTTGGTCAGACAGAAGAAATGAAAATTAATGATAGGTTTGACTTCGAATTCATTAAATGTTTTACAGGAGGATACCATGTTCTTTATACACTTCTGTTATGACTGACAATTCACCAAGAGACACTTAATGTGTATCATATTTACCATGTTATGCAGCATTTTTTTTTCTACTACCATATTCAAATCTTTGTATATTAATGAGGACGTAGCATGCATCAAAGCAGGGAAAATCTTGATACAGACAACAGAAAATTTTTCTTCACTGTTGAGTTGGTTTTTGCCTTTGCATAAGGGGCAAAAACACTAGACAATGTTATTTATGGTTCAATATTAATTCAAATTAGTATTGTTTTAATGTAGATTAGTGTTCAATAAAATTGTTTATAAATATTGGTTGGAGGATATGCCTTTGCATCAGTTGTGACCAGTAACCCATTCTGTTCTATGTTCTATAAAAAGTTCGTTGTATATTATGTTTCATTATGGCACTTCTTTTTCTCTCCACTATGAAGCTACTGTTCATCCTTTTAATAAATATTTTTGAACTATTCCATCTTAATTACAGGATTTTAGTCTGTTCTATTTCCTAGACTACGTTGTATAGTCTGTTTTGTTCTGCTCCCTTTATGACTTAATCTGCTTGTTCCCTTATTTTGTTACTCCTTCCTTCCTGCTTAGACAATTTCGTAGTAGTTTCATTGCATTCTATTGCCTTGTTTTTAAAATTAGATTATTCCATGGTCCATTATGCTCTCTCATCACAATTTTGGTTCCATACTATTCCACATCATGTTCTCACAAATTTATATGCACTATAATTGGTGCTCCATTATCACCTTGATGTTCCGTTTCCTTAAATCGTTCCATTCTATTTGATTTCGTGATGGTCAATTGCATTCCATTGGTTGTCCTATTTTAATGTGCTCCAATTATTCTGGAACTGGACTGTTGTTTCGATTACTTGTTTTTTAAAATTTTGCACTGTGCAAGGAAGCATTACCTTAGCACTATGTAGCGAATTCTTACCTTAGCACTATTTAGCGAATAGTTTTGTTTTTTCTACCAAGACCATCTGACCCACCCAAAGATGTAAAGTAACTGTTTGGAAAGCAAGTATTTATTACTATAGTAATTTAAAACTCTTCTTGAATTTTCTTTCTACCTACAGCTCTGGTTCAAAATCAGCTTTATTTTGAAGGTAAGTCTATATTAAATTTACCCTAGTGTACAAAAGATGACAGGCACTAAATTATAAAGAAAATAGAGAATAATGCTTGCCGATCAAACATAACAAGACTTAGGACTACTTCAGTAGGATGTAAATACTAGAATTTTACATCTAAAGCTTCCCGGTTTTAGTTAGTAGCCACTAACCTGTAGGTTTGTGAAGTATAGTGGCCAGTTGACAGCTGTTAAATGTGCGATATTTTTCAACTTACTTAAAATTATGATAAATTGTGTATAAACATATTTAAATGTTATGTAATAATTTAGAAAATTACAGCTATATTACGTTTATTTATTTATAGATTTATTATACAGTAGACACAAATCGAACAACCAGTCCTTCTCCATGTCTTGACCTGGCGAGTACTTTGTTCAGGTGCCTGGTATCGCTATATGTCTGGCGTCAACTATCCTTGGCCGCGAGAAAGTTGAAAATAGAACTGATTTAACCTTGAATTGATAATTGTTAATAGTTAGTACTTCTGAAAACACAACTAATCTCTTAGCATTTTAGGAATCCATTTTTAGTGTTTAACATTGTCAGTGACAGATAACTAAAATAAGTTACAATACATTAAATTAAAGGATTTCTGAAATTTTTCTGAACGAAAAACTTCCATGCAGCAAGACTCACGATCTAGTTTAAAGCATTCCCCCAACCCCAAGATTGATGCCCATTATTCGCACCGGGTGCCCAAATATAGGTTAGCTCGTGCCAGTCCCGGGCCGCAGCGTATTATCGAAACTCTTTCATATAGATTATTTTAATTTTCATGGTGTAAAATATGTTATAATGAATATTTACTAATAAATAGATTTACAAGCTGTAAATAGCAAGGGGCATGACAGCCTCATGGTTTGCATGCGGGAAATGAACTTAGACGGCCCGGGTTCGATTCCCGCCACTGTCAAAACTGTCACCGTGTTCATGCGGAGTACGATCAAATTAAGCATCTGAGTCCGTAAGTCCTTCCGGTCTGGTCTGAGTCCGGTAGTGGAAGAAGGGTACTGTCCCTGTGGATGCCTCCCCTACTGGGTTCCAGTCTAAATTGAAAAAAAGTGGTGCTTCCCAGCCATTCAAACAAATACTTTATACGCTTTTGGTAGGTCGGATGGTCTGGGTCGAAGAAGAAGCCGAAAATAGCGGGAGCGAATTTCATGCACCATTTTTATTTTTGCGAGTGATTTTATTTCCATTTGTGCATCTGCTTTCAGGAACCGTTTAAAATTTAATGTAGATGTAAAAATTATGAAACCTTATTGTATAGCATATAAAAGTGGGGAGTGGCATTCTAGGTCAATGGATAGAGCAGGGCAGAGATGCTATTCCTGGACATGGCTCAAAACACATGGTGATTACGGGGAGGGAGAGGATAGGAATGTGGATTACACTCATTCTAGGCTGTAAATATAAATTACGATCGCAGTATCATAGCAATTGTTGCCAGATTTTCCCACTCCACGGGAGGGATTGTTTAAGGAAAAGAATCATTTTAGACTATCATAAAATTTGGGGGGGCAGTCAGGATTTCGTTAATCGCCATGTGGCTACTGGGAATTTTAAGCTTTATTTACACCATAGCAACAAAACTCTTCATTTATATATATTTGCAGAATTGTTTTTATTCAAAACAATTCAATAAATACCAGCTTTTGTCAAATTAATATGAATTAATTTGGCTTGGATCAGAGCAAGAAATAAGATTTTAAAACTGGCATCATATACCGTTGTGACCTTTTATAAGTTGGAGTCCAAAACTATTAAGCTCACAGCAATCTTAACTATCAAAAATGATTTCTAAATTTGTTATAAATTTTTCACTAAACGTTAAAGAAAATTGAATGTATATAATGAAAAGAAAACCACTTACTTTGGAAACTGTTTACAAATTTAAATACGAAACACTAAAGTACACCTCAGATAAAAAGCATTTAAATATAAATATATTGTAGATGTAGTTACACACATTTATTTTTTTATTATTATCAAATTTATTAATGCATAGATAAAATTGCATTTTACTTTTATAGCTAAAAGTAAGGTATGGGATCACTTGCAAAACATTTTTTAACTGTTCAATCAGCCTTAAAATCTGAAAGTGAAGGACCATCTGTACTTATTCTTTGGGGGATTATGGTTTTTTAATATACTTCAGGTACATAATTTTTTTTTCTTTCTGGGATTGATTTGTGCTCCTAAAAAACTGATGTAGAGCACATTTAAGATGGATCATTCTTTAGACTTGGCAATAAACATAGTAAATGTTTTGCAATCCCTGTGGTTAACATTAAATTTCTCCCATACAATGCTATACCTCTTTTCCAACTTTATTTGAGCAGGTAAAAGGCTAATTAGAAGTTCTTCTTTTGCAAGAAAGTGGCTTATGTCAAAAAGCTTTACAACTTTACACTTCATTTCGGTTCCTCAATGAAACCGCATCCACAGTTAGACTAAAGTTGTTCTCGCATGCACTGCATTATATTTTCCCATTACTTTTATATGTCAGTCATTTGTATTTGGAATGGTTTTCAGCATTTCATTTTTTAATTGATGAAGCTCCATCAAAGTAATTAACACTGTTATTACCCCCCCCCCTTTGGCATATGCTTTTTCCAGTTCAGGTTAACTGCAACAAAACTTGTATTTTAGTTTCTTCACAAAGACATATTGATTTGTCACAGCATCCATATAATCCAATTTCCATTCTACCATAGCCTTCACTAGCTTCAATGCTGGTTCATCAGTCAATTTCATCAGTTGATTTCGTTTCTTAGCTTGCAGATTAGCTTTAGCTTCCACTTCAGAAAATTTACCATTTTTGTCGCACAGAGGTAGCCAAAAGCTCAGATCACAGGTCAGTAAAAGAAAAGCAGGTAATTTTGTATGGAAATTTGAATCCTAGATCGAAGAAAGATTTGATGTGGATGTTGGAAAAAATCTTTAATTAGAAATTGTGGTACTTCCTTATTATAGTGGCCCCCACAATTACGATTTCGCCAAGGTCTGTAGAGCGAATGTGTAATAGAAAAATAAAAATAAAGGCAGATCGAAAGAATACCCCCTCCTCCATTCGGTGCGCCAAAAGTGAGCCAAGTTGACATGTTTCTCTGTGTTTTAAAATTGACTCCTCCCCACTAAAGTATATTCCCATATTTTAAAATAGGCTCTTCATACCAAAGTGACGTATTCTACAGTTTTATGAACTGGAATTTTGAATGTAATTATAATGGAATTCAATTTGAATAAAACTGAATAACACTCATAAAAAGATTACAAGATTTTTGTGCATTCTAAAAATATTGCATAACTTGCAAGTGTAATTGCAGAATAAAAAACTTTTTAAATTTTAGAAAACATATTGAAACACACGATACTTAAAATATTTTGTGATTTTAAAAATCAATTTCAAAAACTTATAACTCGAAACTTCAAAAATTTTAAAAGGATTTTAATGAAATTTATTAAAAGGACAATCGGACTTTAACGAAAGTTAAGAACAACGATACTTAGAACAAATTTAAAAGAAAAAAAAATTAGACTTTAACGAAATTTAAGGAGAAACGATACTTTTAGAGAAATAATTGGACTTAACGAAATTTAAGAAAAAACGATACTTAGAAAAATGATTGTACTTTGAACCATTTTACAAACACAGAAAAATACAAAAGACAATTTTAAAACACAGGATGAATAAATAAAAGAACTAACCTTTATGTAAATGCACTTATATCCACATTTTCACTTACATCCACACAAACACGTTTTTTTGAACATACACGTACATTCCCCTAAGACATCACATTTTTTAAACATTCCTCACCGGAACACGTTTTCTAAAACATTCGCACAAATCCATTTGCCGCGTACCAGATGTCATTGAAAACTTATCTGCAATCCAATTAAATCTACAGAAAATATTAAATAAAAGAATAGATACGAAAATTACGTGTGAAATGTTTAATGAAAATGCAAGATAGATGTACAGCAAAAATACTCAACAAATCCGATGAAATACCTATTTCCTATTCAAATGAAGAATCCAAAAAAGCCGCATGTTGATTTAATGTCAGAAAGTCGCAGGCTACCAGACTAGTGATGAAAACAGAATAGAATTGTAACTCGGTGCTTCGCGAAAACCAGACGTTTCGCGCCAAAGAAGCTGTGGGGAGAAATTCAACCGATCAGCCAAAAATAAATAATATAATACTTACATGTTTTATAAGAAGAGTTTTAATAATCTTTATGACATTATGCTGTACATTACAAGCCATATTTCTGAAATTGTTTTCAATAATTCATCAAAAGCATTTTTTTCCCCTTTGTATTTTCTCCACATAAATTCTGAAAGATATGATTCAAGGTGATCCCGAGCCGTGCCTTGATCTTTTTTATTATACCACTTGACATTCTTTCTACATTTTGTGTGTGAACAAACCTGCTTCAAGATTTGTATCCCTTCCAACAGTCTGAACTGATTGTTGATTCATCTTGTACATGTTCAATAATTTTTTCCATGAGTGTACTAGCATATTCTATTCGCAACTTGAATGAGAAAGCACTCGTCATTTTCCCAGCATATTCCTCCGAAATTCCATTGTTGGAGTACCATACCACTGTTGTTTTTACACCAGATGAACAAACTTTCATCGAACTCAACAATTTTATTGACACCACTTATTCGTCCATTAAATCTTTGCATTAGATGTAGGGAACACACTTCTCTCATGTAATTGTTCCAATCAATTGTTGCATTTTCACACATATTAAGATGTTTGTCACACCATTTGAAAGTCGCCAACTCCTCTGCCCAACAGCACATAAATCTAAAAGCAGTTACGAACAGTATTCTGGAACCGCTGAACCAATTTCCAACATGGAGGCCCTTCTTTTTACATTGCACCTCCAAATGGTTTCGTCGTTAACATACAGCTTCATGTCTTGGCCATTATTATCATATATTCGTTTGTCAGGTAAAAGACATTATTCTTGGAATAATGATATGGAATCTGTTTGGTAACAAGATCTGTCTGGTAAGATTGTTAACAAGATGATTTTTAAAAAAAGCAAGCAATTTTAAAAAACTAGTACGAAATCGGAAACGTTAACGAAAAATCAATATGACGATAATATAAATCGATGCTGTTTCTTTAGGACTGCAAACACTTGGCGAGATTTTACAACCTACCTTGGCAATTCATCTTCAGGTGCCACTATAATAAGGAAGTACCGAAATTGTTTTAAGTTCTAGGGAAAACAAGAAATACATAAATAAAAAAGAAATAGAAGTAAACATAACTTCTCATTCGCATGAAAGAATATGTTGAAAAAATTGGCAAAGAACAGTTGGTTTACAGTGAACGAAGAATAGCAATTTACTGTTGTTTGTAAAATATTTTCTGTTAAGCGTACAACTTTTATTGAAGGATAGTGATTGGGAAAATGTATTTTCAAGGGTCCAAAAACATGAAAATTCAACAGAGCATAGAAATTGTATCAAAATATATGTATAATTGTTTTGTAACTCTTTTAACTAAACATTCATTTTTTGAAAATTTGAACACGTTTCGATGCCAGAGTAATCAAAAAAGAAGTTCTAATATTTTTGAGACGATAGAAAATACTCTCAAAATATCATTAATTCGAAGATAAATTTTTCGCGCACCTCTTAAATAATAAAAACATTTTAAATCCGACCTGTTAGAAATTAAACGTTCGCTTACTACACATAAAAGTTAAAGCAACAGTTTTGAAACATTAAATATTCATAAGAAAATAGCTATTGAAACTAAAATTTAAGCAAAAGCAGCTCTAAATATCCTAAAAATATGCATTTACTATATATATATATATATTTTTTTTAAATCCAAAAGAAAAAATTAATATCACAACTGTTAGGCCTAGAACGTTCGGGGCAGCTGATACATTACGGTATTGCTTATCGAATTATTAACGATCGAAGATTATTAGCGATCAGTATTAGAATACAAACTATGCTATTCTAATAATGATTAAACACATGAAAAAAATAATAAATTAAACTTGTGTAATAGAGAGTTTCGTATAAAACGAGCTGATACACCAATGCTACTAGTTCTGTGCAATGTGCACCACAGAATACTATAGCTATATGAACTTATATGAACACGTGTATACTTATGAACACGTGTATACTTATAATGAACACGTATGTAGGATGGTGATAACTAAAATTATTTCAATTTTAATAAACATAAATTACATACCCTATAACGCAACCAGTTTTCTTTTATCAATCCATTTCTATGAAATGATCTAAACACTTAACAAATAATCCTTTTTCACGTTACTCAAACCACGCTAGTCTGTTCTAAGTTTTCGCCGAGCGAAATAGGGTTATAACATTGAAAATCGTCTTGGAACCAAACCAGACTATCGCCAAGCGCTCGGAACAAACCAGACCATCGCCAAGAGCGCGCCAACCCAATGTTTGGTCTATCCCTAATGGCCGCCGCGAAAACGAAACTATCGAGAGTGACAGGTCTGTATAGTAGTCTGTGATGTGCACGATGTAAACAACAGCGCTGTTGCCATTTTTGAAATGCTTTCACTCGGAAAAGGAGTGGTATGAAATTCACTTGTTCTAAAGAGTGAGAAATGACTCTTGAAAAAAGAGTAAAATATTTCACTCTTTTTTTTCAGGTGAAATATGCATCCCTTTTACGAGTGAAATGACCAAAAAAATCACTCTAAAAGAGTGATTATCAGTTTTTAGGCTTGTCACTCCTCCCAAAAGTGACTTTCTCACTCCTTCCGAATTTAGAGTGTATATAGCTAGGCCTTTGCACAGACGGAATTGGGATTTTTTGGCGCCGTTGGGTTGTGTGCGCACGGACATGGATTGTAAATATTCGGAGATTTAATTGCAGCTAAATGTCAAAGTTGAGCTACAAATCTCTGAAAATTTATAGCCCTGTCAGGTGTGGCGCGCGTCGGGGTCCAGTCCTTTGGACCACCCGGTTTTGTAGGCAGCCATCTGGTTCTTGTGTTTGAGTGGAGCGCATAAAAAATGAGCGTCGCTTCAAAAACCAATGGCATGAAGCATTTTTGGACCGCCTTTTTTATTGCGTTTTGGGAAGCAGCGAATGAGAAGTGGGGGGCTTCCTCCCTGTATTTTTGTCGTTCCCCTTGTTTTAAAATTCTGAAAGTTTTTAGAAATGTAAAGAATAGTCAGTTGCTTTTCTGAGCTCGAGAAGAGAGCACTCCAAGTGCGTGGCACTTGTGTTTTGGTGAAGTCCGAACCGGCATGCATTTTGATGCATCTATGACACGGCACCCGCGGTCCCGATCTCGGACGGCAAATGCCTTTGCCTAGGAGCCGACGTAGTAAGTCCGGTAAAGGCGACTCGTAGCCAAGATGAGCCGAGCCTGTCTCAGCGCGAGGGCGCATTTCTTCGGACGGTGGCGACCAGAAAATGGAAGAATGTCGTTATGTTTTTGTTGGTTGCAGTACAACACAGCTCTACCACCAAAACGGCTCGGTGTAGGACCTTTGCTCCTTGAGCTGCATTTAAGCCGTGGTAACTGTAATACTGCGTGCACGGAGTGTTTGTGGAGCATCAATCCCGGGCTTCTAAGCAGCAGACAAATCTCTACAAAAAAAGTATCAGATCGTATCTCTTTGGCAAAGCCTGTACGCAGCTCATTCAAGAGTCGCTGGGACTAAGCCGACGTTAAGAGGAGGAGAAGGAAAGTGGACAGTCATCTCCAAAATAATACTTGGCAAAATTTTTCGTCACCTGATGATATGCAACCGTGTGTCTCAGACTGGTAGTGTTTTCCATGAACTATTCAAATAAATGAACCAAACTTCAATTAATCGTCCCACCCATTCCAACGTGCAGAGGTCAGCTACAGCACTCAGTGGAGTTCGTATGTAATGAAGTTATGAAAATTATATATTGATTTTAAAAATGTGTATATGAATGTTTAAGCTTAATTCATGTGATCCAAAGTGTTTAAGGGTAATGTTATGCTAAATGGGATATTTGCCAAATTGAATATATATTGTGTGTTCTTAAAAAAAAAAAGTAATTAATTACAAGTTTGGACAATAAATAAAAAAAAATATACAAATTAATGCAAAATAAACTGTGCACCCCGCGGTCAAGCTTAGGTAAATTGGGAACTCATTATTAATTGTGTATTTTGTATTTAATGTTTAAATTGAGATTTCATGTATTCTGTAAATAAAATATTAGATGGCCACAAAAAAAGGGAGTGATTATTTAGTTTAGTAAATGCAATGTACTATTGGTCCAATCGGACCCCACTATACTTTAACGCGCTTGAGCCTGGTGGAACTATTTGGTGAGTATCTGTAATGTATTTATGTGTTTAAGTTTTATTGTATTTATGTGTAAAATCCACCTCACCACATGGGAAATTTCCTTATACTTCTCCACTTAATAACAATTACATATACCCACCAATAGAAGAAGCTAGAAAAATTTCTAAAGAAAGAACTGAAGAGTATCATTAAAAAAATAAGGTTAGGTATGACTCATATTTTCAAGAAGCTGATTTCTAACCCGGTGACTTAGTTATGCTGAAAAAATTCAAATATTCAAATACCAGAATATTAATTTCTCCTTATACTGGTCACTACACTATATAAAATAAACTGTTCAGTGCTAATTATGAAATAGATAAACCAAACCCCTTGAGTAAACAGAACTCAGAAATTGTACATTCTACTAGATTAATATATTTTTACACTGCAGAAACATTTAAGCTTCAAGAATCAAAATTAAATATTTATTAATTTTAATATTCTTATAATATCTTCGAAATTTAAACAAATTTAATTATTTAATGTTCTTGATTTTATAATGTTCAACATTCTATAATAATGTTTAACACTAGAACGACGGAAGCAATCATTTTGACCGCGTAACTATTTTGAGAAACGATTTCATTCCTCCAAAACGACTCATCCCAGCCCATTGAAATTTTATGACTTTTCTTAGTTTTCTTAAAGTTATTGAAAACACAGAAGAAAATTATTCTAGGTTTTATAGTAAGAGAACAAATCAACGAGCTTCCTAGAACGACGTCAGCTGTTAAAATGACCGCTAGCGAGATTTCACACGATGATGCAATCAGACTGCTGCGTTGCTCTACTGTAAACCGAAAAAATGATTGCATCAGCTTTTTAGCATTATTCGGCGTGTTTAAAGAACGAACAACGACTGTGCCTGTGCTGGATGTAAATTATTGCATAAAATTCTGGCGCAGTATCTCGTCCGAAGCGACTGACTACTGATGAGTGTCTAACACTTTTGCAGCAACTTAACAAGAATTCCAGTGATAACGGCGGTGATAGTGATGAAGATTTTGTAATTTCTGATGAAAATGAAATAGCAGAGCACAGCGTCAGATCCTCAGAGGAGCAAACAGACTCTGACTTTAACGATACGTCTAATTCAATTCGCCTTCAACGCAATACCTCTACTTTAGCAAATCTTCGTGCCAAAGATGGTACTGAGTGGAAAATATTGGATCAAAGCACCGCTATTTACGGGAGATTTGGTTCTCAAAAACTTCGTGAAAAAAAAGGCTGGCCCAACTCCTTATGCCAAGAACGGTGTATCAAGAACGCTTATTGCAAAAAATGTGTCAAAGAAACATCCTAAATGCTGTAATTATGATGTTTTATTTTTAAATTAAAGGTATGTTGTATTTTTCCTATGGCGGTCAAATCGACCACTGCCCGTCGTTCTGGGGAGTTCAAAATATCCCTCGTTCTAGTATTAATGACTTTTATACAACTTTATTACCTTTAATAATTTAACTAAATTGAGAATATTTTGAAAATTATCTAACATTTTTTATTACATTATCTAGTATAAAAATAAGAATTTTTAAACCAACCAAGTCATCTTTATCATACAAATAATTCTTGATGCTGGATTTAAGGAAAACCAAACTGCGTGGTTCCCAGCATAATCCCTGCCCTTGAGTTTTCCCGTTCGAAATTAAACATATTATACTTATAGCCTCCTAGTCTTGAAGGAGTAAAGGGAAAATTCACCCCCGTGCTAACGCACTGTTTCCTGAATTACTAAAGTAATTCAGAACTTCGAATACTTAATGGAAAATTAAATTGAAGTTTACAATATTGGTTGTCGCTCTGTAGATTCTTTCCCACTTTGAGAGGACAGAGAGCTACACGCCAAAGCCCCTTCCCCCTTTTTGTAATACTTTAGTAAATTAAAAACCCATAGTTCTTGACAAGTTAGAAGGCTGTCAAGTAATCATAATTTTTTCAGTTTTTTATTTTGCCTCTTCCACTTTATACAATATAAATAAAGTTTGAAGATAACTAGTGACAGTCACATGAAGTTGACTATTGTAAATAAGAGGTATTTTATTAGTGATGATTTTGATTTGACCATGATTTTGATTTTATAAATTTTAAAGAAGAATATTGTGTAGCATGAAATAAATACTATGTTGTGTAACATAAGATATGAGAAATGGTGAAAACACGTATAAGAGGATCAATGACCCTGGCAGAGCTTTATTAACGTAAACAAAAGGTAACTGATTCTGTGTTGAAAGTAAACTTTTTCTTTTGTAAATACTTTTACTTAACCCTTGTCATTGGTACTGGGCTGAGGATATACCAATCACAAGTGAGGATAAGCCCTTTTTAACTGCCAGTGTTATTAGATCAATGTAGGAATAGAAACTTGGATAGAAGTAATTTGAAGAAACTAAATATGAGTATGAAATAATAAATGAAGAATACGGAAATTAGACAGTTGATAATATAGAGTTATTGAGAAATAATGAATAAACATGTGAAAATAAAGACTTTCGTTTTTGGGAAAAATCAGTTGATGATTTAAGCGAGATTTAAAATGTAAATATGAGAATTTTGATATAGATAAATATTACAATGTACATACTTGACATAAGATAGAATTGAAAAGACAGTGGTGTAAATAAACAGTTAGATTGCCAACAAATACTTATTTTATATTCTGTGAAAAATTTAAATATTATTTTATTTCAAAGTGTAATATTTCAAGTGCAATTTATTATTATAATTGGAGAAAGAAGTGTATTGGTCTTGTGGGTTTATGAAATGGATGGAAATAACTAAACCATTTGGAGTTATTGCACTAAACTGGGGATCAGTACAACCAACATTGTATAAATGTATTATAATTAGTTTAACTAATGGAATTTTAAGTAACTACGTATTTTAATGAGATTTGAACTTGGTATATTTAAATACATAGTAGGATATTGTATGAAGAACATGCAGTATTTAAAATTATCATTTAAGTATTTAACAATCATTTAAGTATTTTATTATCAACTACTTATTTAATCATTTAAGTATTTAAATATCATCTTTAATCATATATAACCTTGGAATTAATATTTAATTTCTTAATTTGTTGCAAATTGTTTTATTATTAGGTATTTTATAAATTTATGGGATCCCATCAAGCAGATCAACACAAACATAAATACGAACTTCATAACACTGTGAGATGAGTGAATGGTGTGTGCGAGTTGCCCTGATCTCAAGGAACTCTAAATTTTTTTTATGAAAGATAAACTAATTCATCACACTTACACAGCATAGAATAAAAAATAATTTATTGAACTATTATCATACTGCATCATTTATTTCTAAGAATTATTTGCAATTAGGGAAAGAATATTCATATTATTATTGTAAATATACGAATATTTAGAGTTCTCAGGTTTGTAAATATTTATATTTTTACTGCTTTTTATATTACAAATTTTACTTTTGATTTTTACTTTTGATTTCATATTGAAATGTTATACTTTGAAAAGCCTTGGGCATGAAGTGTGTCTGTGCCCAAGCCTTTTGTTTTGGAGGGGGGATTTGATACAGAAATGTTAAACTTTCCCTAATAACGCACATTTTTCTTTCATAATTATTATTCCAAATTCCCATTTCAGGTCCAGCACGTATTGCAGCTATATTAAATTCTATCCCACGTCACTAATATTAACAGAGTCTGCCAGCACTTTCTTTTCCTCTACCATACCATATAAGATTACTCATCTTAATCTCTGCGTAAATATTCTCATATGAAAATGCATCCCCATCCCATTTTTAAAGCATAAAGAACGCGGTGGCAACATGTTTCCCATGCTGCCATCAGATTCCCCTTCGCCATAAATGTAATTTACACTTGTGAAAAACTACGCAGGCGGCAATGAGATTTCTTGAGAGCTGGTTGCAGGTGCTCGGCTGGTCTATGTAACTATATCTGTTTCCAGTGGCACATAATAAAGGAGATTGTGATAACGTGAAATGTCTCTTCCCTGGACTATTGTAGCCTATATTACACACACATATATATATATTGCAACATCTCTATTCTGTCATGGGATTTTCAAACATATATATATATATATATTGAATTTATGATGTTATGATGTTTAATGATATTGAAATTTATATGATTTCATAAGTTATACGGCGATATTTAGGCACCGTACATTCCTGTTCTCTATGAACTTATGCAACTTGTTTTTGTATATTGTAGATGTATTTTAGTGCCATTTGTGTGTTTTTTCTGCCCGTTTGTTGCAACTGCTCAACACCCTTTGGGTGAGTTGAACGGCCTGGGTAATAATAATAATAAAAAAAGCAGAAACACAATTTATAAACTATTTTGATATCAAAAATTTTGCCAGGATCATGAAGGAGCAGCCAATTGAGCACACGCCTGACAACAGAAGAGACTGAGAGAGAGAGAAGAACCAGAACTCTCTCTGACCATGAATAAAAGACAAGAGATTAAGTAAGTGTTCAAGGGACTTCCAGTGAAATTCAAAGCTTGCCGTAAGTGAAGGATATATATAAATAAATATATATATTAATTAGTTAAATTGAATTTATGATATTTAATCATGTTGAGATTTATATAATCCCATTAGTTATATGGCTATATTTAGGCATCGTACATTTCTGTTCTAGATGAACTGATGCAAATAGGGTTATAGCATATAGTTCTAAAGAATACCATAAACAAATAAAATATTATCTAACTATATGGAAGGATTTTCATAATGATATATTAAGGCTATTAAATAATTAAACTGAAATCATTCCGTTTGATAATAGTTAGTGGAAACTGAAATGGTCAAAATGATTTATTAAAACTTATTCAGTCGGCGTGTATTTAACAACGTCTTTAAACATGAAAAAAAATATTATTGTAAGTATATCATCAAATTTGACACTGGAGTAAAATGAAAAATAATCTGATGTGGGCAGCACATGATTTTCCTTATATACTGTAATGAATTGACTTCTTCCACAGTAAAAAATTGATGTATAAGATCAACGGCACCATGTTTATAACGTTGAATTGTACATCGGGCACTTTTCCGGATGATACCATGTAAAATTATTTTGAAGTATTCCACTGACTTATATTTTACATAACTCCAAATTGACAATGATCCATATTGATAGCCTCCTCAACAAATAATACAGTCCATATATTAAAATATATTTAACAAAGTTATTCATCCATTTAGCTTCCTTTCCGTTAATTTGGAGTCATCTTTCGAAATGTTTCGTCAATATCGGCGAAATATTGTAATGTGGACGATATTTCGCTAGATTATTCGCCATGTTCACCAAATGTATAGACACGCGTTACGGACATGCCCCTGAGAAGAGCATTTCCTATATATTAGAAGGGTATGCTCTTTGTATGACGGAATTCAAAATTGGTAAAACATTACTTCCTGTTGACGCAATTTTTGTCAATTTGGCCACATTTTTATAACCTTTGTGACACTTTCATTAATTTGGCAACATTTAAAAAAAATCGGTAACTCAGCAACATCCCGTCATATGCGGCACGAAATTTTTTACCAAGTGTTACACATGGACGGACGGAGAAATGGTTTATTCTTATAACAGATCCTTATATTCTTTCCAAAGTATTAATTTTTTATCCATTAGTCGTTATTTTCCTTTATTCCGCCAAATGAGTAGTCAAAATAGCACCAAGCTTCACGGACGGATATATAGGCTACTCTTATAGTCGATAAATGACTCTCGGCGAATTGTTAGATGTCAAGGTGCAAAACTATTACCCAATATATCTTCTCTCTTGAATGAGATAACTAATTCTATGAAAATGATGTTAATAAATTCATAGCATAATATTACAAATCAAAAGGGAACCTATTCCATTATATTTAATACTTTTTAACTTTTATGTGATTTTTTGTTAAATTTATTTGAAAAATGTGTAATATCTCGAGAACGGCTCATGCTAGCGTGTTGAAGACCCAGACCGTCCGACTCGCCCGAGGTCTTAGAGCAGCTATTTGGACGGCCGGGAAGTCATGCTTGCTGTCCCGATCGGAAATCGAAGCCTGGATCTCCGAACTGGCCAGCCGAAGCTCTACTGTTGAGCTACTGGGACGAGATTGCAAGCTCTCGTTGTTGAAGTGAACTCTGCCAGCGTTCTAAAGTTTATTTCAATTGTCCAGACTTCTACACTGATAAAGACAATCCAGTTGATTTCCGAAACGTAAATGTGCTTATTTCCGAAACGTACGCATGCGCAAAGTCATGTGATTTACTTACTTACTGAGATGATTGATTTAGATTAGATTTCGAGTTGATACAGATCTAAATGTGCGATGACGCTAATAGAGTCAAGTCTTAGATGAAATAGGTGCTACCTTAAAATGACTAGGATGTGATAAATATGCAGCAAAATGCCTTAAGACCCCGTATATGAAACTTGTGTATATAATAGCATCTTAAATATTGTTACCTAGACGGGTAGTCGCCAACAATACGGTTGACGTTAAAATTTATGTAACGTTAAAATTTAGGTAACGTTAAAATTTATGAATATTAAGTAATGTTAAAATTTAATTTATAAATAGGGTATTTCATTGACCATATTCATCCAGGAAGTGAATTATGGAGGCATTCAATTAGATAAAAATGAAGAACATGCAAAACTAAATGAGTACATCTCAACTCATAAAATTCTTAGAGATCTCTTTGATGGGTCTGTTTCCTAATAGGTTTGACAACGTTATTTCTAAAAGCAATGCTATTATATACACGAAACGCTTTATATACGTTCCTAATTGCTTTATCTTCTGGATAATATTTTTAAATATCTTTATGACTGCATATACATCACATGATTTCTGGCTTACGAGCAGGGATCTTTTAGACGCATTTTAATAGGATTGAAGTACGTTAAATGGGGTGGAGGATGAAGATGGTAAATTTATTTCATACGGTGTATCTAAATATTGAATGTGAGTGTGAGACATGTAGGCACCATATGCAGTTTTTGACGTTTACGACGAAGCACAGATTTTTAGTCACCCTTCTATGACAGCGATGGCCTCAATAAATACACGTCACACACATTGAAGGTGTGGTTGGGGCAAAATATCCTAGGGCCAAGGTTCAAACCAAGAGTCATTAGAAAACTAAAAGAGCCAATAATGAAGATATATGACATCGCACTGAGAAGCGATCTATGAGTGCAAGGAGAGCGTATATGAACCCCAGGCAAAATGATGTCTCTACGAGGAGGAAAGTCAAGGAATATACAATTCAATGATGATTAAACAGCAATGAGAGTGATTAGTTTTTTCAAGCAGTGTTGTTCAGAGAAACTCGTTATTCATTTAAATATGAGAAGAGAATGTTATAAGTAAAGACGAAGTATGATTCCAAATGTCAGAAAGATAATTGGGAATTTCATGTTATACTGAGCTACAGGCCCGAAATACAGAGGTATGTACCAGTCTTCATGTATGTGAAGTCAATTGTTGATCTTTGGAATAAGATTCAAAAGACCTGGTCTCACACGATGCTTTTCTCTTTTGTTAAAATGGAGGTAATTTTAATTATAACAATAATAGAATTGGTAATTTATTTTACAAATTAAAAGTGTGAATTTTAATATGTAGTGATTTTGATTGGATGATTATGTTAAGGAACTTTGTGCAAAGAAGTAAAGATAGGTTATTGCAACCATAATAGCAATGTACAAATGTTACGATTCATGACCACTTTAATTAAGATAATTGATTTAATCCACAAAATTTATTTAAAAGTTATATCCAGTTAATGTTTAATCACCACAGTTAATATGTATTCATTTATGCATTAAAATAGGCTAAACCCTATTTACCCTTTATTTAATTGTCTAGTGCATATTGCTGTAATGATTATATAATTTTGTTATTTTTATCACTTACAATAATTTCGTTAATATTGAAAATATAAACATGCTTTTTAACTAGAAGCTTTTTAAAAGCTTTAGTATGAATTGTTTGAAAATATTGATTTTTCTGAATTTTTTAAACGTTAAATCAATACTTATTTAATCACGTTAGTTTCTCTTAGTTTGTAAAATTTTTTATAGAAGGTGAGTTTGATTGGTATGAAATCTTATATTCTGTTAAAAGATTCTCGCTCTTAGAAATATTTTAAGACATTTGTGTAGTCCCCTTACTCGTGTCACCGGTTGTGTCGCTAGCCCCGTTTTCACAAAGTCTGCTTGTGTTACTTTGTTTATTCCTCTTGCCGTGAGGTTACTTTTGTGTCATGCTATAAGTCTTTCTCTTAATGACTCCTAGATGTTGGCAACGATGGGAGAGAGAATTTAGCAGTGAGTTTTTGGAAGACAATTGGATTTGTTTTTGATGACAATTTCGTTAGTGAATCAATGTAAACTTCGCGTTTGGTAACCGTTTCACTTACAGAGATGAGATGCGTTTGGGTGATGGTTTCGAGCCTTGTTGCTTTCGGTAATGTTAACTTCGTTGCTATAAAGCTTCAGCTTTGTTAATGCTTCGAGTTCCAGCTTCGTTTCGATAAGGATTCATGCCGGCTTCGAGCGTAGAGCTATGTTAATTGTAAGCTCAGGAGTGTTGACGTCGTTTCGATATCATCAAGTTGATTTCAAACAAAGGTTCATTGTCCGTATTCGGAAGTGAACCTTAGATCCGATTTAAGTCTCGTCACCAAAAGGTCCACTTCTACGATAAGAGCTTCCAATTTCATCCCAGTAGCTCAATGATAGAGTGTCGGCTGGCCAGTTCGAAGATCCAGGGTTCAATTCAAGGTTGGGGTAGCAAGGTTCTTTACAATAGGACCCGAGCAAATCAACTCCGTAGGTTAGTACAAAGATGTCGGAGATCTGACAGTGACTCTAGTACGACTAGTAAGGATTCAGTGGACTCAGGAAGATGGAGCGCCGATTTCTAATTGAGAAGATAACAACCACGCATAATACTAACTTGGGTAAAAATAGTAGTAACAGGAGGCTAATTTGGAGTAAAACTAGCAGGAGGTGGTCAGTCAGATGGTCAGTTGCCCGGCAATCTGACATTAGAGGGAGGAAAATGCAGAGTCCACGTTTATGATAAGAGCTTCCAATTTCGTCCCAGTAGATCAACCGTAGAGCGTCGGCTGGCCAGTTCGGAGATCTAGGCTTCGATTTCCGGTTGGGGTAGCAAGGTTCTTTACAGTGGGTGTGTCTACTTTTGATCGGTGCCGGTTTGCTTCCAAGAAGCTGACCTAGTAGGAATTTTGAAAGTCAGCATCATGCATATTCGAATATAAAACGTGCTATTTTTACATCAATTAATTTAATTACATTAATCTTTGTACTCATTAAATAAGTAGAAGAAAATAAATGATTAAACTGCTATTTTTGAGCGCATAAACTTGTAATTCATTAAATACCTCAAATGTGATTTGTAGATAATAAATATTAATGTAAATAGCTGTAAATATTAATGTAAATATTTGTAAGATTTAGTTTGATTTATATAATCAAAAAGTTTCAGTTTTGCGAAGCAATTAATTCACTTAAATCACTGTTTATGAATTTAAAATTTCGTTCATAACAGTTCGTTAATCTAAGAATTTCATAAATAACAGAATAAGATAATTTTTAATGGTATCATTATATCTACATAATATGCCCTAATGTTCCATTGAGTGACATATTAGATTATTGAGAAATTTCCAATATTGTGTGAATCTTGGTTTTGATATCCTTTGCTTCTTCTCAGTATCGATATTAAGAAAAAAATCTGATGTGAGCAGCACATGACTTTCCTTATATAATGCAATGAATTTACTACTTTTACAGTAAAAAAAAGAATATATTATTTTTATGGTAGTTATTTATATTCTTTGCAAGATATTGAATTTTCGTCAATGAGTCGTCATTGATTTAGCATCATTTTTATCCAATTCGCGAGTTTTTCGTTCATTTAGCAACATTTAAAAAGTCGCCAAGTTGGCGACATTCCACCAAATTCGTCGTCAAAGTCTCGCTAAACGTTATGGACGAAGAAATAAGTTATTCTTACAGCAAATAAATGACTATTGGTATTCAAATACAAAAGTATTACTCAAAGTATCTTTTTTCATGAATGGAACGAGCTAGATCCACGAGAATAATGTCACCCAATTTATCGCATGGTATTACATATGAAAAGTGAACATGCTTCTCAATAGGAGATATTTTTATTTTAATTTATATGACTTTTTGATAATTTTTTTGAAAAATTTGCAATTTCTCGAGAACGGTTCATGTTAGCGTTTTTTAAAATTTATGTCAATCGTTTTCAAATGAAAAATGACATAAGAAATGTCTATTTGCGTAACTTTATTAGCGGGTTTGATTTTTTGACGATTTTTTCAAAATTTCACTCGAAAATTTAGGGGGGTTCTGAACATTCGATTGCGTATAAAAATAATAGGCTTCCAGTGTTTACGGATTTGTGATTTTCGTACCAAATTTAGTTCGAGTCGGTCTATTCGTTCGTCAGTTATCGTCTCCACAGGCTCACTGACACACACACACACACACATACTTTTACACATACACATACAGACATCACTTTAAAAATGTTTGATTCGCGATCAGGGATGCTTGAAACGTGCTCTCCCGTCGAAAACTCGAATTCGAATTTTCGACCCCGTCGCAATATTTTCCTTATACATTATGTATATAAGGAAAGTAAAAATCTACCATTTCAAAAATTCGAATGAGGAGTGACGGTGTGAAAAGATAATCGAAATAACTTTTCAAAATTATAGGATACTTCCTCTCCACACTAAAAACAATCCGCTGCTTGTAAGGCAAAATACGCAACTTCCTTGTATACTGTATATAGGAGTCATGAGTCAGTTAGGTATGTTAGTTCTCATTCAATCTGTTTCAGCTTCCAAAATAAAGGTTGTTGTTGTTGTTGTCGTGTCCTTAACAAATTAAGGAAGAATGAGTGCACTGCTTCTGTTTAGTCTAATGACCCGGGGCAGCCGAAGGTAGAAGTCTGACTTCTGCCCCAAATAAGACATTACAACATCCATGCCCGCAGGCGGGACTCGAACCCGCAATCTAGCAGCCGAGCCATCACGAGTAAACGCCTGCCTCTTTGACCGATCGGCCACCACATCGGCAAAGGTTCTTATTATTGATACTATTAACGAAATATCAGCATGCGTTGTTCTTGGGATATTATAGGTTTCTTATCTAAAATGGAAAACTCGTCAATAAATGTGCATATTCACTATTATCAAGTAAGTAAGCGCTTTATAAATATTTGTAACTAGGATGAAATAGATGTTATTGTTTAAGTCATCATGAGCCGTTTCCAAGATATTAGACAATTTACGTTGCATGCTCTATTAGACGTATTACTAAGTGCTATATTTATCTAACACATTGAGCGAATAAACATATTTCACATAAAATTTTATGTAATATACATGTTTTCTAAATAGTTTGAAATAGCTTATTTTGAATCTTTTTTTAAAATGATGTCAAAAGAATCCAGTAGAATAATGTATGCCACTCAATTGAATGATTACTGAATGTGCACCTAGCTCGCTGTGTAATGTTTTTTCACAGTGTCGTGGCGGAAAAGTAGCCCAAAGGAATCAGTATTAAGTTGCAATGTTGAATATTTTTCTGAATTATATGAAATGAATTTCAAACGTCATAAATATGTTTTGAATCGTATAAAACGGCTCATTTGAAGTATTTTGTGTTTAAAACATGAAAAAGGCAACAAATTTATTCTGAGTTTAGGCCTTTAGATTCACTATCGGTCAACAAACTGAACTGGACCGCAATATTCAGTCTTTTCTAAAAGGGTAACGATTATTTTTGTGACGGATTTAATGCCTATTAAATTGTAATATCCTTCGAATGCATAGTAAATGTAAAGGAAAGGTATTGCTTAAAGGGGTCGAAAATTTAAAAAAAATATTACAGAATTGGGACACCCTAGAAGGAACGTTTAGTGTGACGCCAATGTGTACATGTAAGAAAGAGTATACGCAGTTCGTGATGGGTCTAAAGGCTGACACTTGCTCAAAATGGATTGGCACTATTTTTACGAAAGAGTGACTTATGCTTCACTCCCATTTTTATATCTAAAGTTAAAAAAAATATGAAAAAAAAATATTATTTTGAAATGAATAAGAATTATATGTCATATAAATAACAAATAAATGGACACCATGACTTCCTGAAAAAAACACTGACAATGATAGCTCACATTTGAGTGACCGATTCAAAGCATTATCCGCGTGTGCTAATCTGTATAGTCAATGCTATGTTTGGGTCACTTTTTTACAAATTCTTAAATTTCATTGTGTGACCTAAAATTGACTTGAAATTTATAGAAAAGTACCTAATCTTCACGAAATCAAACTCCTTTTGCTACGGCACCCTAAAGCATTTTCACATTTAATTTAACGCGAATGGATATTAAATTTTGTCTGCATTTGACGTTTGCTATTTCAAATAAGTCAAAACATGGGACTTTTGATGGATTCAAAATAAAATAATTTACCAAAAAATCGAATTGGACGACACGGGTACGTGTTTCGCCGACAAAAAATTGTGATCTCCTTTCTTCTCTACGAAAAATCAAATACAATTCGAAGTTTCAATAAAAGTTTACGGAGAGACATCCCCATATTAAAAACTATAAATTTTTGAATAAGGAAAGACCGTTTTCTAAAACGAATAGGATTCTGAGCTTACTTCTGAAAACATTTTTTTACTTTCGGTTTTGGAATGTAAATCGACATTTTTTGAGCCATTGCTTTCTTTAGCAGTCAGAAGACATAAGTTGTGGCATGTTAGTGGCTTTGGAGTTCTGTTTCGTTAAGACTAGCAAAAATAATTCGGCGTTTCCCGGCATATCTTGAAATTGGGCCCACACACTAAAACGATGGTACTACAATGGTAGAAGATATACCGGTGTCATTTTCATCCACTTTCAACAATCGGTTAAATTCCTTTGTAATAACTTCGAAAATGCGGATCATTATATTTTTTCGCAAAAACGTTTCAGTTTTCTAAACCTTCTTCAATCAATCAACCCTTATGGTTTGCAAATATTTGTAAAAACCCTCGCTCAATTGGAAATATAAAAAACTATGTTCTTATTGCCAAAAGTATTTCTGAGAAGGTTCCTTAATAATGCGTTGGCTATTGTTTTAGACTATAGGGTCAATAAAATTTTACACTGTTCCAAATTTTATGTGACTTTTCCCCTTACCTCAATACAGCTGTCTGAAATTATGTGATCTCTTCGCTGCAGGATGGATCATGATCCAATTGATAACTACTTAATTAACGTATTTTTTCGGGTTTCAGGCTATTTCTCATAATTTTTCTATTATTATGCTTTATGTTTCTTCAATGCGTTTACTAGTACTTCGGTGTCTCTAATTGGATCGTAATTTATTAAGGAGTTTAAAAGTAGTTTTAAAAATTTCTGTTTTTTTTTTCAATTTAAAACGAATTTTCCTTGCAATGAGGATTTTAAATTATTTGAATAGACCTCATTTTTTATATCAGTCCGATCAGTCAGTTTTCAATGATTTTTGTATGTTTTCTTTTGTGTTGTTTTATGTCTGTATTGCATTTCTATGTATATTGTCTTTGTATGTTTGTGTATTGTTATTTCTGTGCTTTTTCCTACCGTCCTCTGTAACTGCTCCATACCCTTTGGGTGAACTGGACGACCTGGGTAATAAATAAATAAAAAAAGTGGATTAAACTCAGCGAACACAATAAATATGAGTTTAAAAATTTGTACCAAAATAAAAGATGGTTGAAAGTATTTATTGAAAAATACTCAACCATTCCCATAAACGTATACCCGAGGCCGTTACTGAGACAACCCAATTGAAAATATAATAGAGCTCATTTGCATAATAACGTTATATAAAAATGCCAATTTCTTTATTATTTGAATCGCATCAATAAAATAAAAATCGTGTGTCAAATAAACACATTTTATTTGATTTCGCTGTTAAGCAACATAATATCATTTTCTTCAAATACATTTTTGAAAAGAAATCGTCTATATAATGCATCTTCTATGGAAGGCTCTATTTGTGTATTTCATTAATATCTCGACAACCCTTGCTCCTTGAAACTCGAAACATGAACAGGATTACCCGCAGTAAAGTATAGATTAGGTATATAAAGTTTTAAAAAAATGTGGATGTGCATATCAAACAGACATACAGACACAGACTTTTCATTTGATACATATAGATTTCTTGAACTCCCATGAAAGTCGCAGCGGCTGCTCAAGGGCTTGCAGACGTCAGGATTTGAAAAGTGCATTTAAAATATCTCATAATCAATAACTCAGGAAAGTAATGTTTCGAATTGTTCCAGCGAAATAGAATAATAATATTGCTAATTGAACGACAGTTGAGGAATCTTACTCTCTAGATATTTATTAATTAAGTAACTAGGAGGAACCGGGATGTATGATTTATCTTTCCGAGAACCGTCTTAATGAATTCTCTGTATACATGAGATTCCTAATGACAATTATTAATTGTTATTCAAATACGCATATTTCTCCTTATAGTTAATGGAAGAAATACGTGCGAAAATAATTATAAATAATTTAATAAATCATTTAACAAATTCTAATATCCAAAAGGGAGCATTTAATAAGACAGGTCTCTAATCAAAATGCCTCTTGAAACATGTTATACATTTCCATGATTTTCTTTTCTACAAATGTGGTTGGAATATTCCGATACACGTTTATAAGTCCTATAACAACGTGTGAAATAACAGAAATCAAAGAAATGTATTTATGTCTTTAATAACCTTTAATAACTCGAGAAGTGTTTAACACCTTTATATACTTTTCACTGTTATTCAGCTTTATTGTGATTAGGATTAATGCTAAAAACATCTACCACGTAATTACACAAAAGGGAAAAATTAAAAATAAGTTTCTTTGCTCAATATATTCTGAAATACATGAGAAACATTTAATTTATTCCGATGAAACTTGATTGATATAATGAGACTGAGTCAAGTAAAGAATCTAATACAACATTTGTACTCCTGCACCTACTTGACAAAACAACAGGTATCAAAATACCCGTTTTCATCTGCTATTACATCCGATGCCTACCCAAATGTCACTTAACTCATTTACACAATATTCACTGATTCGTCAGGCTTAATTGGGAGCTAGTTTATATAGAATATATATTACAGCTCACTATTTACATGACACTGGGGCTGAAAAATGTTAAATTTTAATTTTATCCTCCTATATGTTTTCCTCCTATTAAATTGTATCCGCCTCATTCTTTTTTTTCCAATGGCCAGGCACTTGCTATTTCATCATTCGCCTATACACCGGCCAGAACTGTGAACCATTTAGTTGTCGCATGACGTTGCCCCGACGCACCAGTGGGGGTGCAACACACTGCGCCCAACGACACAACATCCATGCCTGAAGGTGGGACTCGAACCCACAACCCAGCAGGCGAACGATCGGTAAGAAACGCTTGCCATGACCGTTCGATAACCGCGTCGGCGTCCTCCTCATTCTGAAAAAGTTTAGTGCTAAATATTTCAGATTTTGTATAACTTGTTTGATTTGGGAAAAGACCATTCTGTTCATTGTATTTTAAACTTCCATATTACTTGGAAATATTCATTCACTCGAAACTGTTTCTGTTAACATTGACAATAATGTCCATAAAATAATAAATATTTGAAAACAGCAATTTCCCGTGTTTATGTTGCTAAACAATTATCCTCTTTTGTAATAAAATCCACTTTGTGGCCCAAGTTAGAGTCTTTGGGTCCCCTTTTTACATCCCTCTATTGTATCTCAGCACATTACAGATCTGGCTTAACAGTAAACCGATACTTACATATTCGTCTTTTATTATCCCGATGCAATAACTTTCTGGCATTCAATTCCGTTATTTCAAAGCTTCCCATGTGGTTAATCTGTATTAAGGGAGACATATTTTACCTGATACTGATTTTATAACTAACTAGGTAAATAATAATTTCATTAAAAGTAGAAACTGTTTTTCCAACACTTTGCGTATACTTACTTTTTAATCCTTCTAAAATTATCTACTAACTGTTATTACTGTCATGTCGCAATTCTGCGCCATGAGCCTTTTCTTGTTTTTCTGTGTGAAAAACATCCTTCTTTCCTTCCGTGCCTGTGCTGTGTTTCGGTAAGCCTCGTCTGAATTGATTTTACGTTAAAATCTGAGTTTCGTCGAGAATTCGTTGGCTCGGCTAGGATTTCTGTCTGGGCTGGGATGTGTGACGTATGTTCGGAAGAGATCGGCTGTGACCGGGGCGCGCTTGCCTGCCAATCAGGAAGCGGCGCAAGGAGAACTTTTCTGTGGGCCTCGAGAGACCCCAGGGGATTCGAGCTGGAGAGTTGGACTTGAGAAGTCGCATCGTGAAATTTGTCTTAATGAAGAAGACAAAGGGTTTTGGCCAAAATGGCTAAGGTGGCCGAAATGGGCATTTGTTTCGTATGAAACCGCCCTACTTTGCCGGAGCTGATTGAAGAAGAACCTGGAAGATTTTCGACGTTCCTTTACAAATGTTCTAAATTTATTCTTTTTATTCCAGGAAATTTATCCCGCTGACCCTTTTGCTACATAAGCTATCCCGTGACGGATGACCGTGATTGAATCGAGCTAGAGAAAGCCATGTTATTGAGTGATGACCAGTTATCCATTTTTGGACTTTTTTCGACATCCGGCCGTGTTTTCCAGTATGGAACTTTTCTGCACTTTGTTAAATTAATCTGAACACAGGTAAATTCTTTTTATTCGGAACCAGAAGTTCCGTTGCACCACAGGCATAGAAAGATAATAATTGATTTATAATGGTTTACTCAGTTGAAAGTAAATATATGTTTGATTAAATTTATGATTTAAGAAAATGCATATTGATTAAAATTAGAAATTGATTGATAATATTTCTGAACAGAGCATAAATAATTAAATGTGTGTTATGATAAAGAAAGCTCTGATTATTTTGAATGACAATTAAATATATATATATTCCTAAAATTGCAAGTCATTAAAATAAAAGAATTATTTAATTGATAAATGTGCCTGTTTTCCTTGCATTTTTCCATGTTCTTACTCACTGTATACCATTTAGGATATAATTCTCCTAAACTGGGAAACTCCTTTAAAATCGAACCTTGGGTTAATTTTGTTGTTTTTGTGGAAGTTAAGTATGCTAATTACAACTTCTTTTGTTTTGCTAAATTACGTTCACTGGTCTTGTGTGTAGCGGAATCGGTACATGCAAGTTGGTTCTGAAACCGCTACCACATTACTGACTATCTACTAACTGTTATGTACTACCTGTTTGGTAAATCTGAAATTTTGAATGTTGGCTGCACTCTGCCATTCATCCAAGATCTTAACAACCAAACTACATGGCAAAAATAGTATGCGTAAAATAGCATTTGTTTTAGGTTATTTTTACATTGATATATTATACTGTGGGGGGGAGGGGGCTACGGGCACTGAATGCTATCACTGACAATCTATGTAAAAAATGGATTTGGGAAGCCTTTAAACTTGTCCATCGAAATATCAAAATCGAATATATTTTTCTAAAAATAATACTTTCTTTATGCAATAGTATGTGTATGTAATAAAAATGCATAAGCTATTATACAAGAAAGTTAACATACCTAATAAATGAGCTAGCCTCTTTTTGTTATTTGCCTCTAATTTACTAAATGTCTAAAAGTTATTCTTCTTTTCCAGTTTGATATTTCTAAAATCCTTTTCAGATGTAAAACTTGCTCTCCCTTAGGCCATGAAATGCTTATACCATTGCTTCAGCTCATCCCATGCACCTGAAGCGCAAACAAAATGGGAGGTGTGTCGTTGAAGCAGAGCATTAATCCGAATACTGCGCATGCTTGTACGCACAACACAAACTCGCTTCATTCTGATTGGTTGGAGATAGAGAATATTTATTGGAGATAGATCATTTTCATTATACATAAGATATTTTGTATATCAGAATTAATCAAATAATCAATTATTACCTTAATACGTTATGTACGTATTCGTATTTATTGCAATCTACCGGGTGGTGAGAATTAAAACACCCCTACTATATCTATAAATCGAACTACTCAGTGTAAAGGCTCCAAAATTGTTGAACCTACTATTCAAGACATGGGGAAAGGAATTACGTGAAAAAAATTGGTTCCAGAAACACCGATAGGTGGCGCTGTACAACAGAAAATGTGCTGAAAAGACACAAAATAATCACAAAAAAACAAACACATCCGATATGGAATGTTTCCTTTTTAACACTTTACAACAAAGTTGAAAAGTGTTTATGACTTTGTTCATTCTGTCTGTCTGTCTGTCTGTCTGTCCGTTAGCACGATAACTGCCGTAAAAATGACTTAATCAAAATGAAATTTTAATATGTTGTTCAGACGGTCTGTAGGACCTATGGGAATATAAATAAATAATATCACACAATTAGTTTTGGATTGAACCCGGGTTGAAAAAATGAAATACATTGAGGCCTATGGGACCTAATTTTTCTAACATTTTTTAAGCGGATTTAAAATTCACAAATTGCTTCGAAAATTTTAGGTAACAGTCAAATTGTTCCATAAAATATATAAAAAAAAATTCAGCTAAATATATTCAGTAGTTTTTTAAATAAAAATTAAAATAATAATTACACATCTTATATGAAACGATCACGTGACCATGATATGAAACGATCACATGACCCACTTCAAAATGATATATGGCATCCATCTTGTTTCAAATTCGTGATTTTTTAAAGTTCTTTTTAATTCATATTGAGTGTTGTATCCATCCTAAAACTACTTTATTTCTGCTTAAATTCTGTGCATCTACATAGTAAAACAACACAATGACAATATATTTGAGTTTAAATTCTCATTCAAATTTGATTATTTCTATAACTAAGCCTATTTTTCACCTATGTAAAATGTAAACAGCAAAATATGTAGAATGAGTTGTATTAGAATTACTGTATTTCTTTAACACAAAATAATTCAGACCATGGAGTCTGCATTGCTGATATGAATGAAATATTAATTGATTTTATAAACAGAAGGACGATTTTTTTCGATGAAGTTTTAAGCATAAAGTTTATGAATTGTAGCTCCATGGTCTTAATTTTTAAATAAAAAAATTATTATAGTATTGTGATGAATGAAATGGAGAAAGTTATGAATGAAATCCTGCTTTTATAGAGAGATCCAGGCGTGTTATTTTTTCTATGACGTCATTTGAATTAATTTCAGTTGTTTTCGATGAAGTTTTTAAATAAAATAAATTATTATAGTATTGTGATGAATGAAATGGAGAAAGTTATGAATGAAATCCTGCTTTTATAGAGAGATCCAGGCGTGTTATTTTTTCTATGATGTCATTTGAATTAATTTCAGTTGTTTTCGATGAAGTTTTCAAATATAATAAATTATCGTAGTATTATGATAGATTTAAAAATATTACCGTGGAATGTATTGCATTTTAGAAATATTTAAACCACGCAATTTATATTTCAATGCCGTCATTTGAATGAAGTTCATTTTTTTCAATGAAGGTTTAAGTTTTCAAATATAATAAATCAATGTAGTATTGTGATAAGTTTTAAAATATTACCGAGGAATGTATTGCATTTTCGACTTTTTTAAATAAAATTGCATTGAAGTTGGAAAGTGTTTCATAATCAATGCTTTAAGCATGATTGATCTTTCTTGTTAATTTATATCGCTGATATGAAATAAAAAAGAAAATAAAAAGTGAAGAAACTTAAATTGTCATTGTAACTGCAATTTCGGACTGTAAGCACAAAAATTTGCATAAACCCTTGGTTTGCAGCTACTATGTTCTGGGGATAAAACTGAGAAATTTTCATTCTTATCAGCGATGGCTGTCACAATGCCAGAACGCGCTTTGCTTGTGAAGCTGTTTTATGAAAACAAAAGACATGCTGTAGCTGCACTTCCAGAGTTTCGTCGACTTAAGAATTTGCGCAAAGGAGCATTACTTCCACAAGCTCTCAGGAGAATGATCGTTCGATTCGAGAAAACTGGACATCTTGGAGTTCAGCCGGGTCGAGGACGCAAATCAACTCGTTCAGATGTCGCTGCCGATGTTGCCACCGCTATTGCTGAAAAATCAATGGATAACGTTATAGGCTGTAGTAGTGCACGTGGAGTGTCACGACACTTGGGTGTTCCCTACAGCACAGTGCGGAATGTGCTGAGAAACATAGTGCATTTTTTCCCGTACAGAATTAGTCACAATCACCACTTGCTGACCATCGACAGGGAGAAGCGACTGACCTTTGTATTGACATTTCTGGATAGAGTTGAAGTGGATGCATCGTGGCCATGGCAGATTTTGTGGAGCGATGAACGCATTTCCATCTAAGTGGAACAGTCAACACCCATAACTGTCGCATTTGGGACACGGAAAACCCTCGTACCTTCCAAGAGATTCCACTTAACTCACCGAAAGTTACAGTCTGGTGTGGATTCACAGCCACATTCATTCTTGGACCTTTCTTTTTCGAAGAGGCTACTCCCAATGACCCTGTGACATGCACCGTGACGGTCAGGAGGTACAAAAACATGCTCGAAAATTTTGTTGTACCTCAACTGCAACAGCACCAATGTCTTGATTCAATTACCTTTATGCAAGATGGAGCGCCTCCACACATTGGACTCTGTGTACAGCAGTTTCTTCGGCAACATTTTACTAATGGTAGAGTAATTAGTCGTGCGTTTCCGACAACCTGGCCATCTCGTTCTCCAGATCTTAATCCTTGTGATTTTTGGCTGTGGGGATACTTAAAAAGTCTTGTTTATCGAGGACGTCTGGTAAACTTGGCAGATTTGAAAGACAGTATCACTCTGCATGTTAGCAGCATCACAATCGACCCATTACGATCCGCAGTTGAACAAGCTGCCCACAGACTGTAGATTTTACATCTTGAAAAAGGGAACCATATTGAGCAGCATTCCCTGCATCGATAAGGTCCTTCCACGACCCAGACCGTGCACCTTGCCAACATGTGGCTTAAAGGCTTTTGCGCACGGCCGGCGATAAGGTCCTTGTGATATGAATGTTTGGTACGTTCGCATAAAATGTGTTACAAATGTGTATTTTGTGTCTTTTCAGCATATTTTTGTTGTACAGCGCCACCTATCGGTGTATCTGGAACTAATTTTTTTTCACTTAATCCCTTTCCCCATGTCTTGAATAGTAGGTTCAACAATTTTGGAGTCTTTACACTGAGTAGTTCGATGTATAGAGTCGTCAGAGTAGGGGTGTTTTAATTATGACTACCCGGTATAATAAAACACATCAAATGATTTCCTTAGTTGAGTCATTAATTCGATGTAAAACACAACGCACGCCCACTGAGTTTAATTTAACTGTCACAGGACTTTACGATACTCAACTAATGATAATTAATGATCCTTCCCTCATATAGGAAGCCCATTATCTTCTTTCTTTAAAAACTAAGATGGATTATTTTCCATTTTCTCATACATCACTACGAAGGTGAATGATTGAATAGATTCCATCTTTAGAAATAGAAATAATTTACAGAAATTAAGCGTAGATAAGGCGAAAGGCTTTTTAATGTTTTGCATACTTATGATATAGTATTTGATACATTTGATACACACATTACCAAAAATCCAAATATTTAATTATATGACCACTCATAGTATGTATTAACTATTAACCACACTATTTACGTATAATGCTCTTGCCCTACTGAGAGAAGACCACGATATCGTTGATTTTTTTTATTGACACCAGCAGATAAAACTTTAGAATACGTATTACAGTGTACTTATATGGCCGCACTATATATGGGTACATTTTGAATTGATTTTATGAACGTTATTAAGTTTACATATTCGATTCCATTTCAATGCTTGAAAAAAATTTCTCTAAAATAATGTGTTGCCTATTTTGAACTCTTTCGTGCTTAATAACTGATTCCAGGAACGCAGTTACCTGAAAAGTTTCAAAATCTAGTCTGGATTTAGTAAATGTTTACACAATATCGGGATTATTTAGACCCTTAATAGATTAAAGAGATATAGTCCTTAAATAGATTGTGCTTATTTAGGCGATAGTGAAGATAGCAAAACAACTTCCATATAATCTTTAGCAATGCTGGTATGTGACTTTTAAACTCTGTATAATAAATAAGCATCCTGCTAGAAAAGCTACAAGTTTGATACAGGTACGGAGGCGGGAACTTAACTTTGCCTTCAATGTTGACCAGCAACAAGAGTCAGTGCAATTATGGATAAAAGTAAATTGTCATGTCTTCCACAAAAATGCCTGAAATCATAATCGTTTTTACATTATATGAAAAGTAACATACGATATATATATAATAATAGAAGTTTGAAAATCCAATGAACGAAAAGTAAGAAGATGTAACACGATAAACCTAACTTTTTTAAAAACACCCAGAGAATAAAATATAATACAGCAAATCATCAATCAAATGGATAAAAAATACAAAACACAAGCTATCAAGTTACAGAAAATCAATGCTGGTATGTGACTTTATATATATATATATATATATATATATATATATATATATATATATATATATATATATATATATATATATATATATATATATATATATATATATATATATATATATATATTTATATATATATATATATATATATATATTTATATATATATATATATATATATATATTTATATATATATATATATATATATATATATTTATATATATATATATATATATATTTATATATTTATATATATATATATATATATATTTATATATATATATATATATATATATATATATTTATATATATATATATATATATATTTATATATATATATATATATATATATATATATTTATATATATATATATATATATATATATATATTTATATATATATATATATATATATATTTATATATATATATATATATATTTATATATATATATATATATATATATATATATTTATATATATATATATATATATATATATATATTTATATATATATATATATATATATATATATATTTATATATATATATATATATATATATATATATTTATATATATATATATATATATATATATATTTATATATATATATATATATATATATATTTATATATATATATATATATATATATATTTATATATATATATATATATATATATATTTATATTTATATATATATATATATATATATATATATTTATATATATATATATATATATATATATATTTATATATATATATATATATATATATATATTTATATATATATATATATATATATATATT